>JBBDGT010000205.1:0-150605 GCA_037306005.1 Rhinophrynus dorsalis | reverse complement strand
TTACAATAGGACTGTGTACAATACCGATGTACCGTATAAATACACTACCCCCCCTGCAGTCTGTAGTCCTAGTACAATGGACTGTGTACAATACCGATATACCGTATAAATACACTACCCCCCCTGCAGTCTGTAGTCCTAGTACAATAGGACTGTGTACAATACCGATGTACCGTATAAATACACTACCCCCCCTGCAGTCTGTAGTACTAGTACAATAGGACTGTGTGCAATACCGATGTACCGTATAAATACACTACCCCCCCTGCAGTCTGTAGTACTAGTACAATAGGACTGTGTACAATACCGATGTACCGTATAAATACACTACCCCCTGCAGTCTGTAGTACTAGTACAATAGGACTGTGTACAATACCGATGTACCGTATAAATACACTACCCCCCTGCAGTCTGTAGTACTAGTACAATAGGACTGTGTACAATACCGATGTACCGTATAAATACACTACCCCCTGCAGTCTGTAGTACTAGTACAATAGGACTGTGTACAATACCGATGTATCGTATAAATACACTACCCCCCTGCAGTCTGTAGTACTAGTACAATAGTACTGTGTACAATACCGATGTACCATATAAATACACTACCCCCCTGCAGTCTGTAGTCCTAGTACAATAGGACTGTGTACAATACCGATGTACCATATAAATACACTACCCCCCTGCAGTCTGTAGTCCTAGTACAATAGGACTGTGTACAATACCGATGTACCATATAAATACACTACCCCCTGCAGTCTGTAGTCCTAGTACAATAGGACTGTGTACAATACCGATGTACCGTATAAATACACTACCCCCTGCAGTCTGTAGTACTAGTACAATAGGACTGTGTACAATACCGATGTACCGTATAAATACACTACCCCCTGCAGTCTGTAGTACTAGTACAATGGACTGTGTACAATACCGATGTACCGTATAAATACACTACCCCCCTGCAGTCTGTAGTACTAGTACAATAGGACTGTGTACAATACCGATGTACCATATAAATACACTACCCCCTGCAGTCTGTAGTCCTAGTACAATAGGACTGTGTACAATACCGATGTACTGTATAAATACACTACACTACCCCCTGCAGTCTGTAGTACTAGTACAATAGGACTGTGTACAATACCGATGTACCATATAAATACACTACCCCCTGCAGTCTGTAGTACTAGTACAATAGGACTGTGTACAATACCGATGTACCGTATAAATACACTACACTACCCCCTGCAGTCTGTAGTACTAGTACAATAGGACTGTGTACAATACCGATGTACCGTATAAATACACTACCCCCCTGCAGTCTGTAGTACTAGTACAATAGGACTGTGTACAATACCGATGTACCGTATAAATACACTACCCCCTGCAGTCTGTAGTACTAGTACAATAGGACTGTGTACAATACCGATGTACCGTATAAATACACTACCCCCCCTGCAGTCTGTAGTCCTAGTACAATAGGACTGTGTACAATACCGATGTACCGTATAAATACACTACCCCCCTGCAGTCTGTAGTACTAGTACAATAGGACTGTGTACAATACCGATGTACCGTATAAATACACTACCCCCCTGCAGTCTGTAGTACTAGTACAATAGGACTGTGTACAATACCGATGTACCGTATAAATACACTACCCCCCTGCAGTCTGTAGTACTAGTACAATAGGACTGTGTACAATACCGATGTACCGTATAAATACACTACCCCCCTGCAGTCTGTAGTACTAGTACAATAGGACTGTGTACAATACCGATGTACCGTATAAATACACTACCCCCCTGCAGTCTGTAGTTCTAGTACAATAGGACTGTGTACAATACCGATGTACCGTATAAATACACTACCCCCCTGCAGTCTGTAGTCTAGTAAAGATGTACAATAGGACTGTGTACAATACCGATGTACCGTATAAATACACTACCCCCTGCAGTCTGTAGTCCTAGTACAATAGGACTGTGTACAATACCGATGTACCGTATAAATACACTACCCCCCTGCAGTCTGTAGTACTAGTACAATAGGACTGTGTACAATACCGATGTACCGTATAAATACACTACCCCCTGCAGTCTGTAGTACTAGTACAATAGGACTGTGTACAATACCGATGTACCGTATAAATACACTACCCCCCTGCAGTCTGTAGTCTAGTACAATAGGACTGTGTACAATACCGATGTACCGTATAAATACACTACCCCCCCTGCAGTCTGTAGTACTAGTACAATAGGACTGTGTACAATACCGATGTACCGTATAAATACACTACCCCCCTGCAGTCTGTAGTACTAGTACAATAGGACTGTGTACAATACCGATGTACCGTATAAATACACTACCCCCTGCAGTCTGTAGTCCTAGTACAATAGGACTGTGTACAATACCGATGTACCATATAAATACACTACCCCCCTGCAGTCTGTAGTCCTAGTACAATAGGACTGTGTACAATACCGATGTACCGTATAAATACACTACCCCCTGCAGTCTGTAGTCCTAGTACAATAGGACTGTGTACAATACCGATGTACCGTATAAATACACTACCCCCCTGCAGTCTGTAGTACTAGTACAATAGGACTGTGTACAATACCGATGTACCGTATAAATACACTACCCCCTGCAGTCTGTAGTACTAGTACAATAGGACTGTGTACAATACCGATGTACCGTATAAATACACTACCCCCTGCAGTCTGTAGTCCTAGTACAATAGGACTGTGTACAATACCGATGTACCGTATAAATACACTACCCCCCTGCAGTCTGTAGTACTAGTACAATGGGACTGTGTACAATACCGATGTACCATATAAATACACTACCCCCTGCAGTCTGTAGTCCTAGTACAATAGGACTGTGTACAATACCGATGTACTGTATAAATACACTACCCCCCTGCAGTCTGTAGTCCTAGTACAATAGGACTGTGTACAATACCGATGTACCGTATAAATACACTACCCCCTGCAGTCTGTAGTCCTAGTACAATAGGACTGTGTACAATACCGATGTACCGTATAAATACACTACCCCCCTGCAGTCTGTAGTACTAGTACAATAGGACTGTGTACAATACCGATGTACCGTATAAATACACTACCCCCCTGCAGTCTGTAGTACTAGTACAATAGGACTGTGTACAATACCGATGTACCGTATAAATACACTTCCCCCCTGCAGTCTGTAGTACTAGTACAATAGGACTGTGTACAATACCGATGTACCGTATAAATACACTACCCCCTGCAGTCTGTAGTACTAGTACAATAGGACTGTGTACAATACCGATGTACCGTATAAATACACTACCCCCCTGCAGTCTGTAGTACTAGTACAATAGGACTGTGTACAATACCGATGTACCATATAAATACACTACCCCCCTGCAGTCTGTAGTACTAGTACAATAGTACTGTGTACAATACCGATGTATCGTATAAATACACTACCCCCCCTGCAGTCTGTAGTACTAGTACAATAGGACTGTGTACAATACCGATGTACCATATAAATACACTACCCCCCCTGCAGTCTGTAGTCCTAGTACAATAGGACTGTGTGCAATACCGATGTACCGTATAAATACACTACCCCCCCTGCAGTCTGTAGTACTAGTACAATAGGACTGTGTACAATACCGATGTACCATATAAATACACTACCCCCCTGCAGTCTGTAGTACTAGTACAATAGGACTGTGTACAATACCGATGTACCGTATAAATACACTACCCCCCCTGCAGTCTGTAGTACTAGTACAATAGGACTGTGTACAATACCGATGTACCATATAAATACACTACCCCCCCTGCAGTCTGTAGTACTAGTACAATAGGACTGTGTACAATACCGATGTACCGTATAAATACACTACCCCTCCTGCAGTCTGTAGTACTAGTACAATAGGACTGTGTACAATACCGATGTACCGTATAAATACACTACCCCCTGCAGTCTGTAGTACTAGTACAATAGGACTGTGTACAATACCGATGTACCGTATAAATACACTACCCTCTGCAGTCTGTAGTCCTAGTACAATAGGACTGTGTACAATACCGATGTACCGTATAAATACACTACCCCCCCTGCAGTCTGTAGTCCTAGTACAATAGGACTGTGTACAATACCGATGTACAGTATAAATACACTACCCCCTGCAGTCTGTAGTACTAGTACAATAGGACTGTGTACAATACCGATGTACCGTATAAATACACTACCCCCTGCAGTCTGTAGTACTAGTACAATAGGACTGTGTACAATACCGATGTACCGTATAAATACACTACCCCCTGCAGTCTGTAGTACTAGTACAATAGGACTGTGTACAATACCGATGTACCGTATAAATACACTACCCCCCTGCAGTCTGTAGTCCTAGTACAATAGGACTGTGTACAATACCGATGTACCGTATAAATACACTACCCCCCTGCAGTCTGTAGTCCTAGTACAATAGTACTGTGTACAATACCGATGTACCGTATAAATACACTACCCCCTGCAGTCTGTAGTACTAGTACAATAGGACTGTGTACAATACCGATGTACCATATAAATACACTACCCCCTGCAGTCTGTAGTCCTAGTACAATAGGACTGTGTACAATACCGATGTACCGTATAAATACACTACCCTCCTGCAGTCTGTAGTACTAGTACAATAGGACTGTGTACAATACCGATGTACTGTATAAATACACTACCCCCTGCAGTCTGTAGTACTAGTACAATGGGACTGTGTACAATACCGATGTACCGTATAAATACACTACCCCCTGCAGTCTGTAGTACTAGTACAATAGGACTGTGTACAATACCGATGTACCATATAAATACACTACCCCCTGCAGTCTGTAGTCCTAGTACAATAGGACTGTGTACAATACCGATGTACCGTATAAATACACTACCCCCCCTGCAGTCTGTAGTACTAGTACAATAGGACTGTGTACAATACCGATGTACTGTATAAATACACTACCCCTGCAGTCTGTAGTACTAGTACAATGGGACTGTGTACAATACCGATGTACCGTATAAATACACTACCCCCTGCAGTCTGTAGTACTAGTACAATAGGACTGTGTACAATACCGATGTACCGTATAAATACACTACCACCCTGCAGTCTGTAGTACTAGTACAATAGGACTGTGTACAATACCGATGTACCGTATAAATACACTACCCCCTGCAGTCTGTAGTACTAGTACAATAGGACTGTGTACAATACCGATGTACCGTATAAATACACTACCCCCCCTGCAGTCTGTAGTACTAGTACAATAGGACTGTGTACAATACCGATGTACCGTATAAATACACTTCCCCCCTGCAGTCTGTAGTACTAGTACAATAGGACTGTGTACAATACCGATGTACCGTATAAATACACTACCCCCCTGCAGTCTGTAGTCCTAGTACAATAGGACTGTGTACAATACCGATGTACCATATAAATACACTACCCCCCTGCAGTCTGTAGTACTAGTACAATAGGACTGTGTACAATACCGATGTACCGTATAAATACACTACCCCCCTGCAGTCTGTAGTTCTAGTACAATAGGACTATGTACAATACCGATGTACCGTATAAATACACTACCCCCCTGCAGTCTGTAGTCCTAGTACAATAGGACTGTGTACAATACCGATGTACCATATAAATACACTACCCCTCCTGCAGTCTGTAGTACTAGTACAATAGGACTGTGTACAATACCGATGTACCGTATAAATACACTACCCCCCCTGCAGTCTGTAGTACTAGTACAATAGGACTGTGTACAATACCGATGTACCGTATAAATACACTACCCCCCCTGCAGTCTGTAGTCCTAGTACAATAGGACTGTGTACAATACCGATGTACCATATAAATACACTACCCCCCCTGCAGTCTGTAGTCCTAGTACAATAGGACTGTGTACAATACCGATGTACCATATAAATACACTACCCCCCCTGCAGTCTGTAGTACTAGTACAATAGGACTGTGTACAATACCGATGTACCGTATAAATACACTACCCCCCTGCAGTCTGTAGTCCTAGTACAATAGGAATGTGTACAATACCGATGTACCGTATAAATACACTACCCCCCCTGCAGTCTGTAGTACTAGTACAATAGGACTGTGTACAATACCGATGTACCATATAAATACACTACCCCCCCTGCAGTCTGTAGTACTAGTACAATAGGACTGTGTACAATACCGATGTACCGTATAAATACACTACCCCCTGCAGTCTGTAGTCCTAGTACAATAGGACTGTGTACAATACCGATGTACCATATAAATACACTACCCCCCTGCAGTCTGTAGTACTAGTACAATAGGACTGTGTACAATACCGATGTACCATATAAATACACTACCCCCTGCAGTCTGTAGTACTAGTACAATAGGACTGTGTACAATACCGATGTACCATATAAATACACTACCCCCCTGCAGTCTGTAGTCCTAGTACAATAGGACTGTGTACAATACCGATGTACCGTATAAATACACTACCCCCTGCAGTCTGTAGTACTAGTACAATAGGACTGTGTACAATACCGATGTACCGTATAAATACACTACCCCCCTGCAGTCTGTAGTCCTAGTACAATAGGACTGTGTACAATACCGATGTACCATATAAATACACTACCCCCCTGCAGTCTGTAGTACTAGTACAATAGGACTGTGTACAATACCGATGTACCATATAAATACACTACCCTCCTGCAGTCTGTAGTACTAGTACAATAGGACTGTGTACAATACCGATGTACCGTATAAATACACTACCCCCCCTGCAGTCTGTAGTACTAGTACAATAGGACTGTGTACAATACCGATGTACCGTATAAATACACTACCCCCTGCAGTCTGTAGTACTAGTACAATAGGACTGTGTACAATACCGATGTACCATATAAATACACTACCCCCCTGCAGTCTGTAGTACTAGTACAATAGGACTGTGTACAATACCGATGTACCGTATAAATACACTACCCCCCTGCAGTCTGTAGTACTAGTACAATAGGACTGTGTACAATACCGATGTACCATATAAATACACTACCCCCCCTGCAGTCTGTAGTACTAGTACAATAGGACTGTGTACAATACCGATGTACCATATAAATACACTACCCCCTGCAGTCTGTAGTCCTAGTACAATAGGACTGTGTACAATACCGATGTACCATATAAATACACTACCCCCCCTGCAGTCTGTAGTACTAGTACAATAGGACTGTGTACAATACCGATGTACCATATAAATACACTACCCCCCCTGCAGTCTGTAGTACTAGTACAATAGGACTGTGTACAATACCGATGTACCATATAAATACACTACCCCCTGCAGTCTGTAGTACTAGTACAATAGGACTGTGTACAATACCGATGTACTGTATAAATACACTACCCCCTGCAGTCTGTAGTACTAGTACAATGGGACTGTGTACAATACCGATGTACCGTATAAATACACTACCCCCTGCAGTCTGTAGTACTAGTACAATAGGACTGTGTACAATACCGATGTACCGTATAAATACACTAACACCCTGCAGTCTGTAGTACTAGTACAATAGGACTGTGTACAATACCGATGTACCGTATAAATACACTACCCCCTGCAGTCTGTAGTACTAGTACAATAGGACTGTGTACAATACCGATGTACCGTATAAATACACTACCCCCCCTGCAGTCTGTAGTACTAGTACAATAGGACTGTGTACAATACCGATGTACCGTATAAATACACTTCCCCCCTGCAGTCTGTAGTACTAGTACAATAGGACTGTGTACAATACCGATGTACCGTATAAATACACTACCCCCTGCAGTCTGTAGTACTAGTACAATAGGACTGTGTATAATACCGATGTACCATATAAATACACTACCCCCCTGCAGTCTGTAGTACTAGTACAATAGGACTGTGTACAATACCGATGTACCATATAAATACACTACCCCCTGCAGTCTGTAGTCCTAGTACAATAGGACTGTGTACAATACCGATGTACCGTATAAATACACTACCCCCCTGCAGTCTGTAGTCCTAGTACAATAGGACTGTGTACAATACCGATGTACCGTATAAATACACTACCCCCCCTGCAGTCTGTAGTACTAGTACAATAGGACTGTGTACAATACCGATGTACCATATAAATACACTACCCCCCTGCAGTCTGTAGTACTAGTACAATAGGACTGTGTACAATACCGATGTACCGTATAAATACACTACCCCCCTGCAGTCTGTAGTTCTAGTACAATAGGACTATGTACAATACCGATGTACCGTATAAATACACTACCCCCCCTGCAGTCTGTAGTACTAGTACAATAGGACTGTGTACAATACCGATGTACCATATAAATACACTACCCCCCTGCAGTCTGTAGTACTAGTACAATAGGACTGTGTACAATACCGATGTACCGTATAAATACACTACCCCCCTGCAGTCTGTAGTTCTAGTACAATAGGACTATGTACAATACCGATGTACCGTATAAATACACTACCCCCCTGCAGTCTGTAGTCCTAGTACAATAGGACTGTGTACAATACCGATGTACCATATAAATACACTACCCCTCCTGCAGTCTGTAGTACTAGTACAATAGGACTGTGTACAATACCGATGTACCGTATAAATACACTACCCCCCCTGCAGTCTGTAGTCCTAGTACAATAGGACTGTGTACAATACCGATGTACCGTATAAATACACTACTCCCTGCAGTCTGTAGTACTAGTACAATAGGACTGTGTACAATACCGATGTACCATATAAATACACTACCCCCCCTGCAGTCTGTAGTACTAGTACAATAGGACTGTGTACAATACCGATGTACCGTATAAATACACTACCCCCTGCAGTCTGTAGTCCTAGTACAATAGGAATGTGTACAATACCGATGTACCATATAAATACACTACCCCCCTGCAGTCTGTAGTCCTAGTACAATAGGACTGTGTACAATACCGATGTACCGTATAAATACACTACCCCCTGCAGTCTGTAGTACTAGTACAATAGGACTGTGTACAATACCGATGTACCGTATAAATACACTTCCCCCCTGCAGTCTGTAGTACTAGTACAATAGGACTGTGTACAATACCGATGTACCGTATAAATACACTACCCCCTGCAGTCTGTAGTACTAGTACAATAGGACTGTGTATAATACCGATGTACCATATAAATACACTACCCCCCTGCAGTCTGTAGTACTAGTACAATAGGACTGTGTACAATACCGATGTACCATATAAATACACTACCCCCCCTGCAGTCTGTAGTCCTAGTACAATAGGACTGTGTACAATACCGATGTACCATATAAATACACTACCCCCCCTGCAGTCTGTAGTACTAGTACAATAGGACTGTGTACAATACCGATGTACTGTATAAATACACTACCCCCCCTGCAGTCTGTAGTCCTAGTACAATAGGACTGTGTACAATACCGATGTACCGTATAAATACACTACCCCCCTGCAGTCTGTAGTCCTAGTACAATAGGACTGTGTACAATACCGATGTACCGTATAAATACACTACCCCCCCTGCAGTCTGTAGTACTAGTACAATAGGACTGTGTACAATACCGATGTACCATATAAATACACTACCCCCCTGCAGTCTGTAGTACTAGTACAATAGGACTGTGTACAATACCGATGTACCGTATAAATACACTACCCCCCTGCAGTCTGTAGTTCTAGTACAATAGGACTATGTACAATACCGATGTACCGTATAAATACACTACCCCCCCTGCAGTCTGTAGTACTAGTACAATAGGACTGTGTACAATACCGATGTACCATATAAATACACTACCCCCCTGCAGTCTGTAGTACTAGTACAATAGGACTGTGTACAATACCGATGTACCGTATAAATACACTACCCCCCTGCAGTCTGTAGTTCTAGTACAATAGGACTGTGTACAATACCGATGTACCGTATAAATACACTACACCCTGCAGTCTGTAGTCCTAGTACAATAGGACTGTGTACAATACCGATGTACCGTATAAATACACTACCCCCCCTGCAGTCTGTAGTCCTAGTACAATAGGACTGTGTACAATACCGATGTACCGTATAAATACACTACCCCCTGCAGTCTGTAGTCCTAGTACAATAGGACTGTGTACAATACCGATGTACCGTATAAATACACTACCCCCCCTGCAGTCTGTAGTCCTAGTACAATAGGACTGTGTACAATACCGATGTACCGTATAAATACACTACCCCCCTTCAGTCTGTAGTACTAGTACAATAGGACTGTGTACAATACCGATGTACCATATAAATACACTACCCCCCTGCAGTCTGTAGTACTAGTACAATAGGACTATGTACAATACCGATGTACCTTATAAATACACTACCCCCCCTGCAGTCTGTAGTCCTAGTACAATAGGACTGTGTACAATACCGATGTACCGTATAAATACACTACCCCCCCTGCAGTCTGTAGTACTAGTACAATAGGACTGTGTACAATACCGATGTACCGTATAAATACACTACCCCCTGCAGTCTGTAGTCCTAGTACAATAGGACTGTGTACAATACCGATGTACCATATAAATACACTACCCCCCTGCAGTCTGTAGTCCTAGTACAATAGGACTGTGTACAATACCGATGTACCGTATAAATACACTACCCCCTGCAGTCTGTAGTACTAGTACAATAGGACTGTGTACAATACCGATGTACCGTATAAATACACTACCCCCCCTGCAGTCTGTAGTACTAGTACAATAGGACTGTGTACAATACCGATGTACCATATAAATACACTACCCCCCTGCAGTCTGTAGTCCTAGTACAATAGGACTGTGTACAATACCGATGTACCGTATAAATACACTACCCCCTGCAGTCTGTAGTCCTAGTACAATAGGACTGTGTACAATACCGATGTACCATATAAATACACTACCCCCCCTGCAGTCTGTAGTACTAGTACAATGGGACTGTGTACAATACCGATGTACCATATAAATACACTAACCCCCTGCAGTCTGTAGTACTAGTACAATAGGACTGTGTACAATATCGATGTACCGTATAAATACACTACCCCCCTGCAGTCTGTAGTACTAGTACAATAGGACTGTGTACAATACCGATGTACCATATAAATACACTACCCCCCCTGCAGTCTGTAGTACTAGTACAATGGGACTGTGTACAATACCGATGTACCGTATAAATACACTACCCCCCCTGCAGTCTGTAGTACTAGTACAATAGGACTGTGTACAATACCGATGTACCATATAAATACACTACCCCCCTGCAGTCTGTAGTACTAGTACAATAGGACTGTGTACAATATCGATGTACCATATAAATACACTACCCCCCTGCAGTCTGTAGTACTAGTACAATAGGACTGTGTACAATACCGATGTACCATATAAATACACTACCCCCCCTGCAGTCTGTAGTACTAGTACAATGGGACTGTGTACAATACCGATGTACCGTATAAATACACTACCCCCCCTGCAGTCTGTAGTACTAGTACAATAGGACTGTGTACAATACCGATGTACCGTATAAATACACTACCCCCCCTGCAGTCTGTAGTCCTAGTACAATAGGACTGTGTACAATACTGATGTACCGTATAAATACACTACCCCCCCTGCAGTCTGTAGTCCTAGTACAATAGGACTGTGTACAATACCAATGTACCGTATAAATACACTACCCCCCTGCAGTCTGTAGTCCTAGTACAATAGGACTGTGTACAATACCGATGTACCGTATAAATACACTAACCCCCTGCAGTCTGTAGTACTAGTACAATAGGACTGTGTACAATACCGATGTACCGTATAAATACACTACCCCCCCTGCAGTCTGTAGTACTAGTACAATAGGACTGTGTACAATACCGATGTACCATATAAATACACTACCCCCCCTGCAGTCTGTAGTACTAGTACAATAGGACTGTGTACAATACCGATGTACCATATAAATACACTACCCCCCCTGCAGTCTGTAGTACTAGTACAATAGGACTGTGTACAATACCGATGTACCGTATAAATACACTACCCCCCTGCAGTCTGTAGTACTAGTACAATAGGACTGTGTACAATACCGATGTACCGTATAAATACACTACCCCCCCTGCAGTCTGTAGTACTAGTACAATAGGACTGTGTACAATACCGATGTACCATATAAATACACTACCCCCCTGCAGTCTGTAGTCCTAGTACAATAGGACTGTGTACAATACCGATGTACCGTATAAATACACTACCCCCCCTGCAGTCTGTAGTACTAGTACAATAGGACTGTGTACAATACCGATGTACCGTATAAATACACTACCCCCCCTGCAGTCTGTAGTACTAGTACAATAGGACTGTGTACAATACCGATGTACCGTATAAATACACTACCCCCCTGCAGTCTGTAGTCCTAGTACAATAGGACTGTGTACAATACCGATGTACCGTATAAATACACTACCCCCCCTGCAGTCTGTAGTACTAGTACAATAGGACTGTGTACAATACCGATGTACCATATAAATACACTACCCCCCCTGCAGTCTGTAGTCCTAGTACAATAGGACTGTGTACAATACCGATGTACCGTATAAATACACTACCCCCCTGCAGTCTGTAGTCCTAGTACAATAGGACTGTGTACAATACCGATGTACCGTATAAATACACTACCCCCCTGCAGTCTGTAGTACTAGTACAATAGGACTGTGTACAATACCGATGTACCGTATAAATACACTACCCCCCCTGCAGTCTGTAGTACTAGTACAATGGGACTGTGTACAATACCGATGTACCATATAAATACACTACCCCCCCTGCAGTCTGTAGTACTAGTACAATAGGACTGTGTACAATACCGATGTACTGTATAAATACACTACCCCCCTGCAGTCTGTAGTACTAGTACAATAGGTCTGTGTACAATACCGATGTACCGTATAAATACACTACCCCCCCTGCAGTCTGTAGTACTAGTACAATAGGACTGTGTATAATACCGATGTACCGTATAAATACACTACCCCCCCTGCAGTCTGTAGTCCTAGTACAATAGGACTGTGTACAATACCGATGTACCGTATAAATACACTACCCCCCTGCAGTCTGTAGTCCTAGTACAATAGGACTGTGTACAATACCGATGTACCGTATAAATACACTACCCCCCCTGCAGTCTGTAGTCCTAGTACAATAGGACTGTGTACAATACCGATGTACCGTATAAATACACTACCCCCCCTGCAGTCTGTAGTCCTAGTACAATAGGACTGTGTACAATACCGATGTACCGTATAAATACACTACCCCCCCTGCAGTCTGTAGTACTAGTACAATAGGACTGTGTACAATACCGATGTACCATATAAATACACTACCCCCCCTGCAGTCTGTAGTACTAGTACAATAGGACTGTGTACAATACCGATGTACCATATAAATACACTACCCCCCCTGCAGTCTGTAGTACTAGTACAATAGGACTGTGTACAATACCGATGTACCGTATAAATACACTACCCCCTGCAGTCTGTAGTACTAGTACAATAGGACTGTGTACAATACCGATGTACCATATAAATACACTACCCCCCCTGCAGTCTGTAGTACTAGTACAATAGGACTGTGTACAATACCGATGTACCGTATAAATACACTACCCCCCCCTGCAGTCTGTAGTACTAGTACAATAGGACTGTGTACAATACCGATGTACCGTATAAATACACTACCCCCCTGCAGTCTGTAGTACTAGTACAATAGGACTGTGTACAATACCGATGTACCATATAAATACACTACCCCCCTGCAGTCTGTAGTACTAGTACAATAGGACTGTGTACAATACCGATGTACCATATAAATACACTACCCCCCTGCAGTCTGTAGTACTAGTACAATAGGACTGTGTACAATACCGATGTACCATATAAATACACTACCCCCCGCAGTCTGTAGTACTAGTACAATAGGACTGTGTACAATACCGATGTACCATATAAATACACTACCCCCCCTGCAGTCTGTAGTCCTAGTACAATAGGACTGTGTACAATACCGATGTACCGTATAAATTCACTACCCCCTGCAGTCTGTAGTACTAGTACAATGGGACTCTGAGGAGGTATGTAATAAACACAGACAGGAGATTTATGACAGTAATATCCCTCTGTTCTGTCCCTCAGCTCCAGGTCTGACTACTCTTCAAAACATAGGAAATTCCTAGAGTGGTTTATTATTGAGCACTGCCCTCCAGTGGCCATCCCAATGTACTGAAAGTGAAACACATTCCAATCTCTGTGCTGAACCTTATATAGACCAGTGCAGCAGTGCTATGGTTAACTGGGGCACAAACAGCTCACGTCTGTACACAAGCATCACCACATTACACCTCACGTCTGTACAGAAACATCACCACATTACACCTCACATCTGTACACAAACATCATCACATTACACCTCACGTCTGTACACAAACATCACCGCATTACACCTCACGTCTGTACACAATCACCACATTACACCTCACGCCTGTACACAAACATCACCACATTACACCTCACGTCTGTACACAAACACCACATTACACCTCACATCTGTACACAATCATCATCACTTTACACCTCACGTCTGTACACAATCATCATCACTTTACACCTCACGTCTGTACACAAACATCATCATCACATTACACCTCACGTCTGTACACAATCATCACATTACACCTCACGTCTGTACACAATCACATTACACCTCACGTCTGTACACAATCATCACTTTACACCTCACGTCTGTACACAATCACCGCATTACACCTCACGTCTGTACACAATCACATTTCACCTCACGTCTGTACACAATCATCATCACGTTACACCTCACGTCTGTACACAAGCATCACCACATTACACCTCACGTCTGTACACAATCATCACCACTTTACACCTCACGTCTGTACACAATCACCGCATTACACCTCACGTCTGTACACAAACATCACCACATTACACCTCACGTCTGTACACAAACACCACATTACACCTCACGTCTGTACACAAACATCACCACATTACACCTCACGTCTGTACACAATCACCACCACATTACACCTCACGTCTGTACACAATCACCGCATTACACCTCACGTTTGTACACAAACATCACCACATTACACCTCACGTCTGTACACAAACACCACCACATTACACCTCACGTCTGTACACCTCACATCTGTACACAATCACCGCATTACACCTCACGTTTGTACACAAACATCACCACATTACACCTCACGTCTGTACACAATCACCACATTACACCTCACGTCTGTACACAATCATCACGTTACACTTCACTTCTGTACACAAACTTCACCACATTACACCTCACGTCTGTACACAATCACCACCACGTTACACCTCACGTCTGTACACAATCACCACATTACACCTCACGTCTGTACACAATCATCACGTTACACTTCACTTCTGTACACAAACTTCACCACATTACACCTCACGTCTGTACACAAACACCACCACGTTACACCTCACGACTGTACACAATCACCACCATGTTACACCTCACGTCTGTACACAATCACCACCACATTACACCTCACGTCTGTACACAATCATGACGTTACACCTCATGTCTGTACACAAACACCACATTATACCTCACGTCTGTACACAATCTTCACCACATTACACCTCACGTCTGTACACAATCACCACGTTACACCTCACGTCTGTACACAATCACCACCACATTACACCTCACGTCTGTACACAATCATGACGTTACACCTCACGCCTGTACACAATCTTCATCACGTTACACCTCACGTTTGTACACAATCTTCATCACGTTATACCTCACGTCTGTACACAATCTTCACCATGTTACACCTCACGTTTGTACACAAACACCACGTTACACCTCACGTCTGTACACAAACACCACATTACACCTCACGTCTGTACACAATCTTCATCACGTTATACCTCACGTCTGTACACAATCTTCACCATGTTACACCTCACGTTTGTACACAAACACCACGTTACACCTCACGTCTGTACACAAACACCACATTACACCTCACGTCTGTACACAATCTTCACCACGTTACACCTCACGTCTATACACAATCTTCACCACGTTACACCTCATGTCTGTACACAAACATCCCATTACACCTCACGTCTGTACACAAACACCACATTATACCTCACGTCTGTACACAATCTTCATCACATTACACCTCACGTTTGTACACAAATACCATTTTACAATCTTCATTGCTTGCCTTATATAATTTATTTCATCCTGCCCCCTATGTGCTTATTTATCTGGACAGTAAACAGTGAACACTAATGATGTCACACAGAGCTGTACGTGATTCCTGGGCATCCGTCTCAGCGGAAGAACGCCAATCGCTCCTTTAGCCATTCCTCTGTCAGGTCACTGGAGTTTCTGATCTCAAAGACCTAATGTTAGAAAGAAGAAAACGTATACAGGATCTAGTGTGAGTCCACATCACAAACACTGGATGTGGGATACAATACGCTACACACAGACACACTCTATTAGGACTTACACTACACAGATTGTATTACAGTGTACGTTTATTGTGCTTAAAATTGCATCAAATGTGATATTTTCCCAAGAAGTGTACAATGGTTTCATCATACAGGAGAGTTACAGATTAGTCACTGTGTGATTAGTGCTCAGTAGGAGAGTTACAGTGCAGTTACTACATGTCACTGTGTGATTAGAGGTCAGTAGGAGAGTTACAGAGCAGTCACTATATGTCACTTGTGATTATAGGTCCGCTGGAGAGTTACAGAGCAGTTACAGAGCAGTCACTACACATCACTTTGTTACAGAGCAGTCACTACACATGCAGTCACTACATGTCACTGTGTGATTAGAGGTCAGTAGGAGAGTTACAGTGCAGTCACTACGTGTCGCTGTGTGATAAGACGTCAGTAGGAGAGTTACAGTGCAGTCACTACATGTCACTGTGTGATTAGAGGTCAGTAGGAGAGTTACAGTGCAGTCACTACATGTCACTGTGTGATTAGAGGTCAGTAGGAGAGTTACAGAGCAGTCACTACATGTCACTGTGTGATTAGAGGTCAGTAGGAGAGTTACAGTGCAGTCACTACATGTCACTGTGTGATTAGAGGTCAGTAGGAGAGTTACAGTGCAGTCACTACATGTCACTGTGTGATTAGAGGTCAGTAGGAGAGTTACAGTGCAGTCACTACATGTTATTGTGTGATTAGAGGTCAGTAGGAGAGTTACAGAGCAGTTACTACGTGTCACTGTGTGATTAAACATCAGTAGGAGAGTTACAGAGCAGTCACTACGTGTCACTGTGTGATTAGATGTCAGTAGGAGAGTTACAGAGCAGTCACTACGTGTCACTGTGTGATTAGAGGTCAGTAAGAGAGATACAGAGCAGTCACTACGTGTCACTGTGTGATTAGACGTCAGTAGGAGAGTTACAGTGTAGTCACTACATGTCACTGTGATTAGAGGTCAGTAAGAGAGATACAGAGCAGTCACTACATGTCACTGTGTGATTAGAGGTCAGTAGGAGAGTTACAGTGCAGTCACTACATGTCACTGTGTGATTAGAGGTCAGTAGGAGAGTTACAGAGCAATTACTACATGTCACTGTGTGATTAGAGGTCAGTAGGAGAGTTACAGAGCAGTTACTTCACATCTCTGTAGACATAATATCACCTCCTTCGTCACTAGACCTCACTGTGTGATTAGAGGTCAGTAGCAGAGTTACAGAGCAGTTACTAAATATCCTTATCTGATTAGTGCTCAGTAGGAGAGTTACAGAGCAGTCACTACATGTCACTGTGTGATTAGAGGTCAGTAGGAGAGTTACAGTGCAGTCACTACATGTCACTGTGTGATTAGAGGTCAGTAGGAGAGTTACAGTGCAGTCACTACATGTCACCGTGTGATTAGAGGTCAGTAGGAGAGTTACAGAGCAGTCACTACATGTCACTGTGTGATTAGTGCTCAGTAGGAGAGTTACAGTGTAGTCACTACATGTCACTGTGTGATTAGAGGTCAGTAGGAAAGTTACAGAGCAGTCACTACATGTCACTGTGTGATTAGAGGTCAGTAGGAGAGTTACAGTGCAGTCACTATATGTCACTGTGTGATTAGAGGTCAGCAGGAAAGTTACAGAGCAGTCACTACATGTCACTGTGTGATTAGACGTCAGTAGGAGAGTTACAGAGCAGTCACTACGTGTCACTGTGTGATTAGACGTCAGTAGGAGATTTACAGAGCAGTCACTACATGTCACTGTGTGATTAGAGGTCAGTAAGAGAGATACAGAGCAGTCACTACATGTCACTGTGTGATTAGAGGTCAGTAGGAGAGTTACAGAGCAGTCACTACATGTCACTGTGTGATTAGAGGTCAGTAGGAGAGTTACAGAGCAGTCACTACATGTCACTGTGTGATTAGAGGTCAGTAGGAAAGTTACAGTGCAGTCACTACATGTCACTGTGTGATTAGAGGTCAGTAGGAGAGTTACAGAGCAGTGACTACGTGTCACTGTGTGATTAGAGGTCAGTAGGAGAGTTACAGAGCAGTTACTATGTGTCACTGTGTGATTAGACGTCAGTAGGAGAGTTACAGAGCAGTCACTACGTGTCACTGTGTGATTAGACGTCAGTAGGAGAGTTACAGAGCAGTCACTACGTGTCACTGTGTGATTAGACATCAGTAGGAGAGTTACAGAGCAATTACTACATGTCACTGTGTGATTAGAGGTCAGTAGGAGAGTTACAGAGCAATTACTACATGTCACTGTGTGATTAGAGGTCAGTAGGTGAATTACAGAGCAGTTACTTCACATCCTGTAGACATAATATCACCTCCTTCGTCACTAGACCTCACTGTGTGATTAGAGGTCAGTAGCAGAGTTACAGAGCAGTTACTAAATATCCTTATCTGATTAGTGCTCAGTAGGGAGTTACAGAGCAGTCACTACATGTCACTGTGTGATTAGAGGTCAGTAGGAGAGTTACAGTGCAGTCACTACATGTCACTGTGTGATTAGAGGTCAGTAGGAGAGTTACAGTGCAGTCACTACATGTCACTGTGTGATTAGAGGTCATTAGCAGAGTTACAGTGCAGTCACTACATGTCACTGTGTGATTAGAGGTCAGTAGGAGAGTTACAGTGCAGTCACTACATGTCACTGTGTGATTAGAGGTCAGTAGGAGAGTTACAGTGCAGTCACTACATGTCACTGTGTGATTAGAGGTCAGTAGGAGAGTTACAGTGCAGTCACTACATGTCACTGTGTGATTAGAGGTCAGTAGGAGAGTTACAGTGCAGTCACTACATGTCACTGTGTGATTAGAGGTCAGTAGGAGAGTTACAGTGCAGTCACTACATGTCACTGTGTGATTAGTGCTCAGTAGGAGAGTTACACTGTAGTCACTACATGTCACTGTGTGATTAGTGCTCAGTAGGAGAGTTACAGTGCAGTCACTACATGTCATTGTGTGATTAGACATCAGTAGGAGAGTTACAGAGCAGTTACTACATGTCACTGTGTGATTAGAGGTCAGTAGGAGAGTTACAGTGCAGTCACTACATGTCACTGTGTGATTAGAGGTCAGTAGGAGAGTTACAGAGCAGTCACTACATGTCACTGTGTGATTAGAGGTCAGTAGGAGAGTTACAGTGCAGTCACTACATGTCAATGTGTGATTAGAGGTCAGTAGGAGAGGTACAGAGCAGTCACTACATGTCACTGTGTGATTAGAGGTCAGTAGGAGAGTTACAGTGCAGTCACTACATGTCACTGTGTGATTAGAGGTCAGTAGGAGAGTTACAGTGCAGTCACTACATGTCACTGTGTGATTAGAGGTCAGTAGGAGAGTTACAGTGCAGTCACTACATGTCACTGTGTGATTAGAGGTCAGTAGGAGAGTTACAGTGCAGTCACTACATGTCACTGTGTGATTAGTGCTCAGTAGGAGAGTTACAGAGCAGTCACTACATGTCACTGTGTGATTAGTGCTCAGTAGGAGAGTTACACTGTAGTCACTACATGTCACTGTGTGATTAGTGCTCAGTAGGAGAGTTACAGTGCAGTCACTACATGTCATTGTGTGATTAGACATCAGTAGGAGAGTTACAGAGCAGTTACTACATGTCACTGTGTGATTAGAGGTCAGTAGGAGAGTTACAGTTCAGTCACTACATGTCACTGTGTGATTAGAGGTCAGTAGGAGAGTTACAGAGCAGTCACTACATGTCACTGTGTGATTAGAGGTCAGTAGGAGAGTTACAGTGCAGTCACTACATGTCACTGTGTGATTAGAGGTCAGTAGGAGAGTTACAGAGCAGTTACTACATGCCACTGTGTGATTAGAGGTCAGTAGGAGAGTTACAGTGCAGTCACTACATGTCACTGTGTGATTAGTGCTCAGTAGGAGAGTTACAGTGTAGTCACTACATGTCACTGTGTGATTAGTGCTCAGTAGGAGAGTTACAGTGTAGTCACTACATGTCACTGTGTGATTAGAGGTCAGTAGGAGAGTTACAGTGCAGTTACTACATGTCACTGTGTGATTAGTGCTCAGTAGGAGAGTTACAGTGCAGTCACTACATGTCACTGTGTGATTAGAGGTCAGTAGGAGAGTTACAGTGCAGTCACTACATGTCACTGTTTGATTAGAGGTCAGTAGGAGAGTTACAGAGCAATTACTACATGTCACTGTGTGATTAGAGGTCAGTAGGAGAGTTACAGTGCAGTCACTACATGTCACTGTGTGATTAGAGGTCAGTAGGAGAGTTACAGTGCAGTCACTACATGTCACTGTGTGATTAGAGGTCAGTAGGAGAGTTACAGAGCAGTCACTACATGTCACTGTGTGATTAGAGGTCAGTAGGAGAGTTACAGTGCAGTTACTACATGTCACTGTGTGATTAGTGCTCAGTAGGAGAGTTACAGTGTAGTCACTACATGTCACTGTGTGATTAGAGGTCAGTAGGAGAGTTACAGTGCAGTCACTACATGTCACTGTGTGATTAGAGGTCAGTAAGAGAGATACAGAGCAGTCACTACATGTCACTGTGTGATTAGACGTCAGTAGGAGAGTTACAGTGTAGTCACTACATGTCACTGTGATTAGAGGTCAGTAAGAGAGATACAGAGCAGTCACTACATGTCACTGTGTGATTAGAGGTCAGTAGGAGAGTTACAGTGCAGTCACTACATGTCACTGTGTGATTAGAGGTCAGTAGGAGAGTTACAGTGCAGTCACTACATGTCACTGTGTGATTAGAGGTCAGTAGGAGAGTTACAGAGCAGTCACTACATATCATCATGTGAGGTGAGAAAGAGTTACAGAGGAGTCACTAAACATACCTTTTCTATCTGAGGTCTGCTTACTGCCTAAGGGGGTCACAGGTTTAAGTCATGTTTATGTCTTTGTGAGGTGTCTGCATGATTACAGATATCGGTACATGATAGTGCAGTGAGATCTCCATACCTTGGTGAGCTCGGCACTCTGTACCAGTCTATTCTTGCTTCCTGCATACATCATCTGTTGCTCTGGTTTGCATCCTGCACAGCGATAACAAGGACACGTATCAGACATTGTTCTAAAGGTTTTCTACTTCGTTCTATAAAAGGTTTTTGTTAGTAAATGCCGGCACTCCTCTATAAGTATCAGTGCTATCAAAGAATAATAACTCCCTTCTACTCAGTGAATGTTCAGTGGGTGCTGTTAGATCTTTACAGCTATCTCTGTTTATAAATTAGTCTGTGTAAATAAAATACTTTGACCACAAGAAGGTGTCAGTCCGTCATAAAATAATCGAAAAATGTTTGGTAATTCCCTGCCCCCAACAACACAACCTAAACCACAAGTGTCTCTCTTTGGCCATATGAAATGTTGTGTACAGGAGCTGTGTGATCCAGCACAAGGACCGAGAGTTCTCCAGTTGAGGGCTATCAAACTCTTATCATCCCTAATTGCTGTTGGCTGATAAGGGATGACAGCAGCTCTATTCCAACAGTCATAATGTGTCTACCCCTGAGCTAGACTAAGAGGAGACGCTGATCTTTGTGGCGTTTTGATCCTAATGTGACCAGGAGACAGACATTACCAATACTCACCTACAGGGCTGGAGAAGATGAAGCAGAGCGGGAAGGAGACTCGGCCGTCGTCATGCACATACTTATAACTGTACACAAGGAACGTGAGGAGGAGGCGTCAAGGAAATCACAGAACTCTTCCCCTCTCCAGGGTTCCCCTCACCCCACCACACAGCCACCTGCTCCCTTACCACCTTCTAGGGAACGTTCTCACATACAGTGTCTTCTTCTTTCAATACTCCACAGACAGGGACTTAGTACAACATTGGTCTGACCCATGTCAGGGACACAGCGCTCTGCTGAGACCCTAGGGATAAGATGATGGAGTCCAATGGTCAGGGTACAGCCTGGAGCCATCATCAGAAAGGGCTCTCATCCTCTGCAAAGCTCCCCACGACAGACCCAGAAGTTACTAGCCAGTCCTGTTGTGTGGAAGAGCAATTCTCATACAGTCCCCCCTTACAATTGTAATCCCTTGTGTGGTATGTACTAACTATTTAACTGGAACTTCAAATCTTATGCAATCTCCCTGTACAAGTTTAACCCCTTATGGTATCTACTAACAATTAGCCATATAACACCCTTTTCCACTCTCCAAATTGCTTACCCCCCATCTCTTTCCTATATCTCTGTGTCTGTTTCTTATCTGATGTTTTAATGGTGTCACAGCTGATTGCACTCAGGGCGAGTCCAGTGCAAAACAACTTGTAATTTGGAATCCCCTCAGTCAGTCTTCCCAGGGGCTCCAGCTAGTATATATTTAGGGCCCAGTTAGGGGTGGCATTTGCCAGGGGTATTACCACCTTATCTAAGTAACACTTTATAGAAGTATGGAGAGGTAAACAATAGGAGTGGGCAGGAGAGCGGGCAGGAAAGAAACACAGCTGCTGCAGCACATCCACTGATTAACACAGGCAAGTAAACAAAAAGGAATAAAGTGGAATTGGAGAGAACAGATTAATTATTACAAGTATAACATTATTTTTATCTCAGCTGGTTTGTCTATCTGTATGCACCCTGCGAACCTTGTCACATGCATGCCAACATGAACATATTACTTCTATGTGTACTAACCATTCCACTATTAAAGGAGCAGTAAACTTTTTTTTATGAAAACACATATTTTATAGAACTTTTCCTGCTGAATAAAACAAGGTCACTCCCACTGCTGTCAGATGTTCTATTCAAAATTTATAGCAGTTTAAATAATCAGGAAGTGAATTTATTGTGTTTACTTCCTGATAGATTTAACTGACAGGAAGTGAATTTACTGTGTTTACTTCCTGATAGTTCTAACTGACAGGAAGTCAATTTACTGTGTTTACTTCCTGATAGTTCTAACTGACAGGAAGTGACAGGCAGTTTCTATCACATTCTATGGAGAACTGTACGTCTCTGACTTTCCTCTCCATTAGAATCTACCAGGAAATCTACTTAGAATGTGACCACTAGAGGGCACTGCTAATGTATAAAAACATGGGTTTAAACTGTAATAACTCTGGAAATATAAATCTCTCTGCAGTGGGAGTACCATTATTTTACTGAATTGGAAAATCCCTACAATATATATTTTTTCATAAAAAAAAGTTTACTGCTCCTTTAATACAGATTTCCTCTTATCCCTGCAACCATGCCCAGCACCCTCACCATACCATATTAATACACCATGGACTTCTGTATACATGTGCACTTCCCTCTGAGTGCTGGGGGAGAGTATTAAAAACAACTCACCCACCTCAATACGTATCGTCTTGGGAACGTGAATTAGGTGTTTCATTAGATTCTGATGACAGGGAAACTATTTGGAGAAAAGCTTCCTCAGCCTCTATCTCTTCCTCCGTGCTTGAATCCCACTATAAATTCATCTCGCGGTGGTATCTCACCCCTTCTAGGTTGCACGCAATATCTTCTTCGGCTAGTGTGCTTTGCTCGCATTGCCATTTGGACACTGGTACCTCCTCCCATATCTGGTGGACCTGCTCAAAGATACGTCCATACTGGGCACAATGCCTGGATTCCATTATGGAATGTTTACGTGTCCATCTTTCTGGGAACATTTGGCAGGCGCCGTTTCTCCTAGGTCTTCCCCGACTGTCAATACTTTAGAAATTGTAACTATGCACTATGCTACTTTCAGCAAAATCCCTCATTTCATGCCATTGGAAAGATGAATCGTCTCAGACCGTCCAGGAGTGGACAACCAAGGTTAGATCTCAGATGTTTATGATGCAGATGCATCTTGTAAAATTAGGTAAAGACCCGGACACTGGATAGCTTCTTCTCCACATGCCCCTTTTCAGTCATATTGGATATTCGTGTTCGTGGTAGAATGCTCCGACCCTCGTGTACATTCCGTCCCATCCCCCCCATTTCCCCCCCCCTTTTTTTCCCCTCACCCTGACATTCCGCTTTATCTGTACCCCCTTTCCTCGCCTTGCTACCCCTTTATCTCTCACTCTGCTTTTTCAGAGCTATGACCGGATTACGTCTGTATCTACCCGACTGATGGGGTCATATGCTTCAGCATTATTCTATGACCACGGCTGCTATATCCCTGCTGCTCAATTGTTTATTGAACACTCACATATTCCAGCTCATATTTACTATTGTACAAAATGTTGCGTGCTATGGGCTTGTTACTATTGACTCACTGGATGTACTTTTATCATTGTTTGTTATATACTTGTTTTCAATAAAGATTTTTGAAAATTAAAAAAAAAAAAAAAAAAAGCTCACCCTCCCCCAGTAATTATAGTAACAGACGCACCCTCTCACTATATGCTCACCGAAAACAAATCACTACATTTTTATGCATTCTATTACTTGCCTTGGCAAATGACATAGAAACCAACCCTGGCCCTCAAATAGCAATAAATGGCAACCTCCCCTTTAAAAAGGGTCTGTCTTTTGTGCACTGCAACATACGCAGTATACTACCCAAAATGGATGAGCTAAAAGCATGGTGTTACACATACAAACCTAAAATTCTTATTCTTACTGAATCCTGGTTATCCCCAAAAATACCTGATACTGCTGTTGCCATAGATGGATACTCATGCTTTAGAAAAGACCGTGCAAAGCGAGGAGGAGGGGTAATCATATACACACAGGAATCAGTAAACTTTACACTTCTAAATGACTCTCATAACACTGATTCTTATGAATACATTGCTGGCAAAATTTGTCTTCCATACTCAAAACAAATCATAATTGTAGACATCTACAGACTGCCAAATACTAACTATAACCTCCACTCCACTACTAACAACTCACTGACTATTCCACACTACCTGAGCTGTATGATCACTCCAGATCTCCATACTAACTATAACCTCCACTACTAACAACTCACTGACTATTCCACACTACCTGAGCAGTATTATCACTCCAGATCTCCATACTAACTATAACCTCCACTACTAACAACTCACTGACTATTCCACACTACCTGAGCAGTATGATCACTCCAGATCTCCATACTAACTATAACCTCCACTACTAACAACTCACTGACTATTCCACACTACCTGAGCAGTATGATCACTCCAGATCTCCATACTAACTATAACCTCCACTACTAACAACTCACTGACTATTCCACACTACCTGATCAGTATGATCACTCCAGATCTCCATACTAACTATAACCTCCACTACTAACAACTCACTGACTATTCCACACTACCTGAGCAGTGTGATCACTCCAGATCTCCATACTAACTATAACCTCCACTACTGAAAACTCACTGACTATTCCACACTACCTGAGCAGTATGATCACTACAGATCTCCATACTAACTATAACCTCCACTACTAACAACTCACTGACTATTCCACACTACCTGAGCAGTATTATCACTCCAGATCTCCATACTAACTATAACCTCCACTACTAACAACTCACTGACTATTCCTCACTACCTGAGCAGTATGATCACTTCAGATCTCCATACTAACTATAACCTCCACTACTAACAACTCACTGACTATTCCACACTACCTGAGCAGTACGACCACTCCAGATCTCCATACTAACTATAACCTCCACTACTAACAACTCACTGACTATTCCACACTACCTGAGCAGTATTATCACTCCAGATCTCCATACTAACTATAACCTCCACTACTAACAACTCACTGACTATTCCTCACTACCTGAGCAGTATGATCACTTCAGATCTCCATACTAACTATAACCTCCACTACTAACAACTCACTGACTATTCCACACTACCTGAGCAGTACGACCACTCCAGATCTCCATACTAACTATAACCTTCACTACTAACAACTCACTGACTATTCCACACTACCTGAGCAGTATGATCACTGCAGATCTCCATACTAACTATAACCTCCACTGCTAACAACTCACTGACTATGCCACACTACCTGAGCAGTATGATCACTCCAGATCTCCATACTAACTATAACATCCACTGCTAACAACTCACTGACTATTCCACACTACCTGAGCAGTATGATCACTCCAGATCTCCATACTAACTATAACCTCCACTACTAACAACTCAATGACTATTCCACACTACCTGAGCAGTATGATCACTCCAGATCTCCATACTAACTATAACCTCCACTACTAACAACTCAATGACTATTCCACATTACCTGAGCAGTATTATCACTCCAGATCTCCATACTAACTATAACCTCCACTGCTAACAACTCACTGACTATTCCACACTACCTGAGCAGTATGATCACTCCAGATCTCCATACTAACTATAACCTCCACTGCTAACAACTCACTGACTATTCCACATTACCTGAGCAGTATGATCACTCCAGATCTCCATACTAACTATAACCTCCACTGCTAACAACTCACTGACTATTCCACACTACCTGAGCAGTATGATCACTCCAGATCTCCATACTAACTATAACCATCACTACTAACAACTCACTGACTATTCCACACTACCTGAGCAGTATGATCACTGAAGCTCTCCATACTAACTATAACCTCCACTCCATTACTAACAACTCACTGACTATTTCCACACTACCTGAGCAGTATGATCACTCCAGATCTCCATACTAACTATAACCTCCACTACTAACAACTCACTGACTATTCCACACTACATGAGCAGTATGATCACTCCAGATCTCTATACTAACTATAACCTCCACTACTAACAACTCACTGACTATTCCACACTATCTGAGCAGTATGATCACTCCAGATCTGTATACTAACTATAACCTCCACTACTAACAACTCACTGACTATTCCACATTACCTGAGCAGTATGATCACTCCAGATCTCCATACAAACTATAACCTCCACTAGTAACAACTCACTGACTATTCCACACTACATGAGCAGTATGATCACTCCAGATCTCCATACTAGCTATAACCTCCACTACTAACAACTCACTGACTATTCCACACTACCTGAGCAGTATGATCACTCCAGATCTCCATACTAACTATAACCTCCACTACTAACAACTCACTGACTATTCCACACTACATGAGCAGTATGATCACTACAGATCTCCATACTAACTATAACCTCCGCTACTAACAACTCACTGACTATTCCACATTACCTGAGCAGTATGATCACTCCAGATCTCCATACTAACTATAACCACCACTACTAACAACTCACTGACTATTCCACACTACCTGAGCAGTATGATCACTCCAGATCTCCATACAAACTATAACCTCCACTAGTAACAACTCACTGACTATTCCACACTACATGAGCAGTATGATCACTCCAGATCTCCATACTAGCTATAACCTTCACTACTAACAACTCACTGACTATTCCACACTACCTGAGCAGTATGATCACTCCAGATCTCCATACTAACTATAACCTCCACTTCTAACAACTCACTGACTATTCCACACTACCTGAGCAGTATGATCACTCCAGATCTCCATACTAACTATAACCTCCACTTCTAACAACTCAATGACTATTCCACACTACCTGAGTAGTATGATCACTCCAGATCTCCATACTAACTATAACCTCCACTCCACTGCTAACAACTCACTGACTATTCCACACTACATGAGCAGTATGATCACTCCAGATCTCCATACTAACTATAACCTCCACTACTAACAACTCACTGACTATTCCACACTACCTGAGCAGTACGATCACTCCATATCTCCATACTAACTATAACCTCCACTCCACTATTAACAACTCACTGACTATTCCACACTACCTGAGCAGTATGATCACTCCAGATCTCCATACTAACTATAACCTCCACTACTAACAACTCACTGACTATTCCACACTACCTGAGCAGTATGATCACTCCAGATCTCCATACTAACTATAACCTCCACTGCTAACAACTCACTGACTATTCCACACTACCTGAGCAGTATGATCACTCCAGATCTCGATACTAACTATATCCTCCACTGCTAACAACTCACTGACTATTCCACGCTACCTGAGCAGTATGATCACTCCAGATCTCCATACTAACTATAACATCCACTGCTAGCAACTCACTGACTATTCCACACTACCTGAGCAGTATGATCACTCCAGATCTCCATACTAACTATAACCTCCACTACTAACAACTCACTGACTATTCCACACTACCTGAGCAGTATGATCACTCCAGATCTCCATACTAACTATAACCTCCACTGCTAACAACTCATTGACTATTCCACACTACCTGAGCAGTATGATCACTCCAGATCTCCATACTAACTATAACCTCCACTACTAACAACTCACTGACTATTACACACAACCTGAGCAGTATATCACTACAGCTCTCCATACTAACTATAACCTCCACTGCTAACAACTCATTGACTATTCCACACTACCTGAGCAGTATGATCACTCCAGATCTCCATACTAACTATAACCTCCGCTACTAACAACTCACTGACTATTACACACAACCTGAGAAGTATATCACTACAGCTCTCCATACTAACTATAACCTCCACTACTAACAACTCACTGACTATTCCACACTACCTGAGCAGTATTATCACTCCAGATCTCCACACTAACTATAACCTTTGCGCCACTACTAACTACTCTACGTATACCACGTACTACTACTAACTCTCTACGTATACCACATACCACGTACTACTACTAACTCTCTACGTATACCACAATACAAGAAAGAAGCAGGAAGATCTGCCTTCTCCTTCAGAGCGCCAAAGGCCTGGAACAATCTGCCTGAAATAATCAAATATGCTCCCAGTCTAAAATCCTTAAAAGTAAATGCTTCTTTATATCTAAAAACAGAGTGTAACTGTATATAATTTAAATATTCCATATGTATATATATTCATATGTGTATGTATATATAATAACATGTAATATGTAACCCTTTACTGAAAACTCTCCAGGACATACTTGAAAACGAGAGAAATCTCAATGTATTCTTCCTGGTAAAACATTTTCTAAATAAAATAAATAGATATAAATACTACTACATGTAGACTAGACTTGTGCAAATTCATTCGGAGACATTCGGATTTCGTCGAAAATGAGGTCATTCGGAGACATTCGGCCAATCCGAAACTCAAGGGTCATTCGGAAAAAATGATCCGACTCCGAACAGCCCAGGTCCGAAATTCGTCGAAACTTTCGGAAGTTTCGGCAATCGACACATTTCCTAAAGTTTTGACTACTTTTGACCAGGACTTTTTTGTACTTCCTGTGCGCGCTCAATTACTTTCCCTCCATAATTTTCCCTCCATGTCTCTAGTCCAATTCCATTCTCCGTTTCATGTACTACTTCCCTCTTTTGTCTGTATTCGAATAGCCTTCTTCGTTTCATGATGGGGGTTGGACTAATGACACAGTCACACAGACAGACAGCCTGCATTTCCTCATTGGGTTGTTGGAGCTCAGAGAGAGAAGAGATTAGAGAGTGTCCAGTTGTTGTGTAGGCAGGCAGGTAGCATTAGGATAGGCATAGGTAGGCAGCCAGCATTAGTTCCAGTTATTGCCACTGCAAGAGCAAGTAATATTTGTTCCTGTGCAAAATATAAAAAATATTAGGTATTTGTTCGAATACAGGGCCGGCCCTTACACGGGTCCCAGTGGGTCCATGGACCCAGACGGCACTTTGACAGGGGCGGCAATTTGCCGTCCCATAGCATGTTTATTTTGTGCGCTTCCGCCAGTTCTGTGTTGCAGGGTGTCTCATCAGTGTGACTGTCAGCAGCCGGGCAGCCCTATGCTCACTCAGTGGCGATGCCTGTTGGCTGCCTCAGTGACGTGAATTATGTGATAGTCAAACATTATGCCTATTTTGTATTGTTTATCGCCCACCTAAAGTCAAGACTTGAGTAAATAGGTCTACCGTCCCAGATTTGCTAGAGAGGTTTTACAAATACAGGAGGGTGCCCCCTGTACGAAATGAGTCTAAACATTTGGGATCCCTAGTATGAGTGCACGACAGTGCATGATGTGTCCTGAACAGGATTGCTGTGAGGTGTCTCCACCCGGAAGGTGCTGGCCGGGCTGAGCTTCAAAATTGTGACAAGTGGCCAACTAAGAGCACCGTGCCGTGCAGCCATAGCATCACCCCCTCCTACTCTCCGGGTCCCGCTGACTGGCAATAACAGGTGAGTCACTAAGAGATCTGAAGCCTTTCTGGAAGTCCTTTCACTTGGAAAGGGGCTAGGTATTACTTGGGGGACTTGCCTCGTGTGTAAATAATTTCTAGGTGGGAGATGAATGTGCATCACTTATGTGTTTCCTAACAGTAGTTAGAATACAACTCCCATCATCCCCTGATTATGACGTTGGGAAATGCCCAGCAATTACCGTAGAACCTTGTAGTGCACACTCACGGAAAACGGTGATATTGCTATACTAAGACAATGCTGTATAGATGTCAAGCATTTTTTTTTTTTTATTTCTCTCCTGTGTTGCAGTTCGATCACAACAGAATGTCTCAATTTTTCTTTTTAACACATTACATCTATCACATTACAATCATTGATGTTTATTCTTGATGTAGTATGAAACTCTACAATGTATATACCCATAGACTTATCTGATATGAGGGGAAATCAGGATAGGAAAACGAGAGAGAGGAATTTGGGTACTAAAGAGGGACAGTAGGGTAGGAGGCTGGTAGCAGAAAATGAAACCTTAATCTTTATCCATGTACTAACATAGAATGTGACATGTAGTTTGTCCATGTTCGAGTCGACCACTTATGTTGAGTAGGATGTGACAGGCATGGGTTTTCGATGTTCAAGCATATGCTAAATTGAATGACAGGCATGGGTTTTTGATGTTCGAGCATATGCTATATTGAAGGACAGGCATGGGGTTTCAATGTTCGAACATGCGAAATTGAATGACAGGCATGAGGTTTCGATGTTCGAACATATGCTATATTGAAGGACAGGCATGGGGTTTCGATGTTCGAACATGCTAAATTGAATGACAGGCATGGGTTCTCGATGTTCGAACATGCTAAATTGAATGACAGGCATGGGTTCTCGATATTCGACGTTTGCATTGTGACTGGCATCCCATGCTAGAGTAGAGGTGACATGCACAGACTGGCAATGTACGACAATGTCCGTTTTTGGGATGGATCTTTTTCTAAATGCACACCCTGTCTGCAAAGAATGATAGCAGCGTGCACGGAGGCGCACTGCTATAATTTAACCCATGTTAAATTCGGCCGAATAATTCGGAATGGATCAGAATTTCGTTCGAATAAAATAGGCCCGGTCTGAAATTAGGATCATCCGAATTAGAAAAAAAAAATTAGTCCGAATTCGAATTTTACCGAAAATTTTGCCCGTGTACAAGTCTAGACCTTATAGATCATACATGGGGTGCCAGAAAGCTTAGTAATTAACATACAGCAATGTAATAGGAGAGAGAAGGATCCTTTCCCATCTCTCAGCCAAATATAAAGATTAAGATTACAAAAACTACTGAATTCAGTGTAATTTGTTATAAAAACTAACAAATTCACTGTAATAAATTACATAAATGACAGAATTTATTGTAATGTGTAATACATAGTAAGGCACTGTGTGTAACACATAGTAAGGCACTGCGTGCAACACATAGTAAGGCACTGCATGCAACACATAGTAAGGGACTGCGTGTAACACACAGTAAGGGACTGCGTGTAACACACAGTAATGAACGGTGTGTAATACACAGTAAGGGACTGCGTGTAATACACAGTAAGGGACTGTGTGTAATATATAGTAATGAACGGTGTGTAATACACAGTAAGGGACTGTGTGTAACACACAGTAATGAACGGTGTGTAACACACAGTAAGGGACTGTGTGTAATACATAGTAATGAACGGTGTGTAACACACAGTAATGAACGCTGTGTAATACATAGTAAGGGACTGTGTGTAATACATAGTAATGAACGGTGTGTAATACACAGTAAGGGACTGTGTGTAACACATAGTAAGTTACTGTGTTTCTTTGGTTACAAGTGCTACTACTACTGCTACCCAATTGGAGAATGACTGAATAGGACATGATTAGATTAGATGCATGAAGAGCAGTGACAGGACCAGAAGGGGCATGGGCAGTGACAGGACCAGAAGGGGCATGGGCAGTGACAGGACCAGAAAGGGGACGGGCAGTGACATGACCAGAAGGGGCATGGGCAGTGACAGGAACAGAAGGGGACGGGCAGTGACAGGGCCAGAAGGGGACGGGCAGTGACAGGACCAGAAAGGGGACGGGCAGTGACAGGACCAGAACATGAAGAACAGTGACAGGACCAGAAAGGGGACGGGCAGTGACAGGACCAGAAGGGGCATGGGCAGTGACAGGACCAGAAAGGGGACGGGCAGTGACAGGACCAGAACATGAAGAACAGTGACAGGACCAGAAAGGGGACGGGCAGTGACAGGACCAGAAGAGGCATGGGCAGTGACAGGACCAGAACATGAAGAGCAGTGACAGGACCAGAAAGGGGACGGGCAGTGACAGGAATAGAACATGAAGAGCAGTGACAGGACCAGAAGGGGCATGGGCAGTGACAGGACCAGAAAGGGGACGGGCAGTGACAGGAATAGAACATGAAGAACAGTGACAGGACCAGAAAGGGGACGGGCAGTGACAGGACCAGAAGGGGCATGGGCAGTGACAGGACCAGAAAGGGGACGGGCAGTGACAGGACCAGAAAGGGGACGGGCAGTGACAGGACCAGAAGGGGCATGGGCAGTGACAGGACCAGAAAGGGGACGGGCAGTGACAGGACAAGAAAGGGGATGGGCACTGACAGGACCAGAAGGGGACGGGCAGTGACAGGAACACAACATGAAGAGCAGTGACAGGACCAGAAAGGGGACGGGCAGCGACAGGACCAGAAGGGGACGGGCAGTGACAGGAACAGAAGGGGACGGACAGTGACAGGACCAGAAGGGGACAGGCAGCGACAGGACCAGAAGGGGACGGGCAGTGACAGGAACAGAAGGGGATGGGCAGTGACAGGACCAGGAAGGGGATGGGCAGTGACAGGACCAGAAAGGGGATGGGCAGTGACAGGACAAGAAAGGGGATGGGCACTGACAGGACCAGAAGGGGACGGGCAGTGACAGGAACACAACATGAAGAGCAGTGACAGGACCAGAAAGGGGACGGGCAGCGACAGGACCAGAAGGGGACGGGCAATGACAGGAACAGAAGGGGACGGACAGTGATAGGACCAGAAGGGGACAGGCAGCGACAGGACCAGAAGGGGACGGGCAGTGACAGGAACAGAAGGGGATGGGCAGTGACAGGACCAGAAGGGGACGGGCAGTGACAGGAACAGAAGGGGACGGGCAGTGACAGGAACAGAAGGGGATGGGCAGTGACAGGACCAGGAAGGGGATGGGCAGTGACAGGACCAGAAAGGGGATGGGCAGTGACAGGACCAGAAAGGGGACGGGCAGTGACAGGGCCATAATAAGATAAGTAGTTACAGAACCAGTAACCAGCTCCAGTTAGTACGTCTCTGTCCTTCCTGAACATCCTCCCAGTCCACAACACAGGAAGGATATCTGGGCTGTCGCTCAGGGAGCTCGTTCTGCAGATCATCTGGAGAAATATCCTAAAAAACACAATCCAGCAGGTGAATCTGTGAGTATCCATGAGAGCATGTAGAGTCTTATTAATCCCCTCCCCCACCTGGACAAACAGAAGAAAAGGACAGAGACAAACGGACACCAACCTGGAATTCTTCCTCCAGAACCACCAGTTGCCTCTCCTTGTCTATCTTCACTGCAAAACAAGATGGAGATATCAAGAGTCTCTGCCCCATGGGTCCCTGCACTGCTATCTCTCTATCTACTGACTGATCTCCTAGTCCCTACACACCTTATATATCTATCTACTGACTTATCTCCTAGTCCCTACACACCTTATATATCTATCTATAGACTGATCTCCTAGTCCCTACACACCTTATATATCTGTCTATCTATAGACTGATCTCCTAGTCCCTACACACCTTATATATCTGTCTATAGACTGATCTCCTAGTCCCTACACACCTTATATATCTATCTATAGACTGATCTCCTAGTCCCTACACACCTTATACATCTGTCTATCTATAGACTTATCTCCTAGTCCCTACACACCTTATATATCTATCTATAGACTGATCTCCTAGTCCCTACACACCTTATATATCTATCTATAGACTGATCTCCTAGTCCCTACACACCTTATATATCTATCTATAGACTGATCTCCTAGTCCCTACACACCTTATATATCTATCTATCTACTGACTTATCTCCTAGTCCCTACACACCTTATATATCTATCTACTGACTGATCTCCTAGTCCCTACACACCTTATATATCTATCTACTGACTTATCTCCTAGTCCCTACACACCTTATATATCTATCTATAGACTGATCTCCTAGTCCCTACACACCTTATATATCTATCTATAGACTGATCTCCTAGTCCCTACACACCTTATATATCTATCTACTGACTGATCTCCTAGTCCCTACACACCTTATATATCTATCTACTGACTTATCTCCTAGTCCCTACACACCTTATATATCTATCTATCTATAGACTGATCTCCTAGTCCCTACACACCTTATATATCTATCTATAGACTGATCTCCTAGTCCCTACACACCTTATATATCTATCTATCTATACACTGATCTCCTAGTCCCTACACACCTTATATATCTATCTATAGACTGATCTCCTAGTCTGTACACACCTTATATATCTACCTACTGACTTATCTCCTAGTCCCTACACACCTTATATATCTATCTATAGACTGATCTCCTAGTCCCTACACACCTTATATATCTATCTATAGACTGATCTCCTAGTCCCTACACACCTTATATATCTATCTATAGACTGATCTCCTAGTCCCTACACACCTTATATATCTATCTATAGACTGATCCCCTAGTCCCTACACACCTTATATATCTATCTATAGACTGATCTCCTAGTCCCTACACACCTTATATATCTATCTATAGACTGATCTCCTAGTCCCTACACACCTTATATATCTATCTACCAATAGACTGATCTCCTAGTCCCTACACACCTTATATATCTATCTATAGACTGATCTCCTAGTCCCTACACACCTTATATATCTATCTACTGACTTATCTCCTAGTCCCTACACACCTTATATATCCATCTATAGACTGATCTCCTAGTCCCTACACACCTTATATATCTATCTATCTATAGACTGATCTCCTAGTCCCTACACACCTTATATATCTATCTATAGACTGATCTCCTAGTCCCTACACACCTTATATATCTATCTATAGACTGATCTCCTAGTCCCTACACAACTTATATATCTATCTACTGACTGATCTCCTAGTCCCTACACACCTTATATATCTATCTATAGACTGATCTCCTAGTCCCTACACACCTTATATATCTATCTATAGACTGATCCCCTAGTCCCTACACACCTTATATATCTATCTATAGACTGATCTCCTAGTCCCTACACACCTTATATATCTATCTATAGACTGATCTCCTAGTCCCTACACACCTTATATATCAATCTATAGACTGATCTCCTAGTCCCTACACACCTTATATATCTATCTATAGACTGATCTCCTAGTCCCTACACACATCTATAGACTGATCTCCTAGTCTCTACACACCTTATATATCTATCTATAGACTGATCTCCTAGTCCCTACACACATCTATAGACTGATCTCCTAGTCCCTACACACCTTATATATCTATCTATCTATAGACTGATCTCCTAGTCCCTACACACATCTATAGACTGATCTCCTAGTTCCTACACACCTTATATATCTATCTATAGACTGATCTCCTAGTTCCTACACACCTTATATATCTATCTATCTATAGACTGATCTCCTAGTCCCTACACACCTTATATATCTATAGACTGATCTCCTAGTCCCTACACACCTTCTATATCTATCTATCTACTGACTTATCTCCTAGTCCCTACACACCTTATAGATCTATCTATCTATAGACTGGTCTCCTAGTCCCTACACACCTTATATATCTATCTATCTATAGACTGATCTCCTAGTCCCTACACACCTTATATATCTATCTATAGACTGATCTCCTAGTCCCTACACACCTTATATATCTGTCTATAGCCTGATCTCCTAGTCCCTACACACCTTATATATCTATCTATCTACTGACTTATCTCCTAGTCCCTACACACCTTATATATCTATCTATAGACTGATTTCCTAGTCCCTACACACCTTATATATCTATCTACTGACTGATCTCCTAGTCCCTACACACCTTATATATCTATCTATAGACTGATCTCCTAGTCCCTACACACCTTATATATCTATCTATAGACTGATCTCCTAGTCCCTACACACCTTATATATCTATCTATAGACTGATCTCCTAGTCCCTACACACCTTATATATCTATCTATCTACTGACTTATCTCCTAGTCCCTACACACCTTATATATCTATCTACTGACTGATCTCCTAGTCCCTACACACCTTATATATCTATCTACTGACTTATCTCCTAGTCCCTACACACCTTACATATCTATCTATAGACTGATCTCCTAGTCCCTACACACCTTATATATCTATCTATAGACTGATCTCCTAGTCCCTACACACCTTATATATCTATCTACTGACTGATCTCCTAGTCCCTACACACCTTATATATCTATCTACTGACTTATCTCCTAGTCCCTACACACCTTATATATCTATCTACTGACTGATCTCCTAGTCCCTACACACCTTATATATCTATCTATCTATAGACTGATCTCCTAGTCCCTACACACCTTATATATCTATCTATAGACTGATCTCCTAGTCCCTACACACCTTATATATCTATCTATAGACTGATCTCCAAGTCCCTACACACCTTATATATCTATCTATCTATAGACTGATCTCCTAGTCCCTACACACCTTATATATCTATCTATCTATAGACTGATCTCCTAGTCCCTACACACCTTATATATCTATCTATAGACTGATCTCCTAGTCCCTACACACCTTATATATCTATCTATCTATACACTGATCTCCTAGTCCCTACACACCTTATATATCTATCTATAGACTGATCTCCTAGTCTGTACACACCTTATATATATATCTATCTACTGACTTATCTCCTAGTCCCTACACACCTTATATATCTATCTATAGACTGATCTCCTAGTCCCTACACACCTTATATATCTATCTATAGACTGATCTCCTAGTCCCTACACACCTTATATATCTATCTATAGACTGATCTCCTAGTCCCTACACACCTTATATATCTATCTATAGACTGATCCCCTAGTCCCTACACACCTTATATATCTATCTATAGACTGATCTCCTAGTCCCTACACACCTTATATATCTATCTATAGACTGATCTCCTAGTCCCTACACACCTTATATATCTATCTACCAATAGACTGATCTCCTAGTCCCTACACACCTTATATATCTATCTATAGACTGATCTCCTAGTCCCTACACACCTTATATATCTATCTACTGACTTATCTCCTAGTCCCTACACACCTTATATATCCATCTATAGACTGATCTCCTAGTCCCTACACACCTTATATATCTATCTATAGACTGATCTCCTAGTCCCTACACACCTTATATATCTATCTATAGACTGATCTCCTAGTCCCTACACAACTTATATATCTATCTACTGACTGATCTCCTAGTCCCTACACACCTTATATATCTATCTATAGACTGATCTCCTAGTCCCTACACACCTTATATATCTATCTATAGACTGATCTCCTAGTCCCTACACACCTTATATATCTATCTATAGACTGATCCCCTAGTCCCTACACACCTTATATATCTATCTATAGACTGATCTCCTAGTCCCTACACACCTTATATATCTATCTATAGACTGATCTCCTAGTCCCTACACACCTTATATATCAATCTATAGACTGATCTCCTAGTCCCTACACACCTTATATATCTATCTATAGACTGATCTCCTAGTCCCTACACACATCTATAGACTGATCTCCTAGTCTCTACACACCTTATATATCTATCTATAGACTGATCTCCTAGTCCCTACACACATCTATAGACTGATCTCCTAGTCCCTACACACCTTATATATCTATCTATCTATAGACTGATCTCCTATTCCCTACACACATCTATAGACTGATCTCCTAGTTCCTACACACCTTATATATCTATCTATAGACTGATCTCCTAGTTCCTACACACCTTATATATCTATCTATCTATAGACTGATCTCCTAGTCCCTACACACCTTATATATCTATAGACTGATCTCCTAGTCCCTACACACCTTATATATCTATCTATCTACTGACTTATCTCCTAGTCCCTACACACCTTATAAATCTATCTATCTATAGACTGATCTCCTAGTCCCTACACACCTTATATATCTATCTATCTATAGACTGATCTCCTAGTCCCTACACACCTTATATATCTATCTATAGACTGATCTCCTAGTCCCTACACACCTTATATATCTATCTATAGACTGATCTCCTAGTCCCTACACACCTTATATATCTGTCTATAGCCTGATCTCCTAGTCCCTACACACCTTATATATCTATCTATCTACTGACTTATCTCCTAGTCCCTACACACCTTATATATCTATCTATAGACTGATCTCCTAGTCCCTACACACCTTTTATATCTATCTATAGACTGATCTCCTAGTCCCTACACACCTTATATATCTGTCTATAGACTGATCTCCTAGTCCCTACACACCTTATATATCTGTCTATCTATAGACTGATCTCATAGTCCCTACACACCTTATATATCTATCTATAGACTGATCTCCTAGTCCCTACACACCTTATATATCTATCTATAGACTGATCTCCTAGTCCCTACACACCTTATATATCTATCTATAGACTGATCTCCTAGTCCCTACACACCTTATATATCTGTCTATAGACTGATCTCCTAGTCCCTACACACCTTATATATCTATCTACTGACTGATCTCCTAGTCCCTACACACCTTATATATCTATCTATAGACTGATCTCCTAGTCCCTACACACCTTATATATCTGTCTATAGCCTGATCTCCTAGTCACTACACACCTTATATATCTATCTAAAGACTGATCTCCTAGTCCCTACACACCTTATATATCTATCTACTGACTGATCTCCTAGTCCCTACACACCTTATATATCCGTCTATAGACTTATCTCCTAGTCCCTACACACCTTATATATCTATCTAAAGACTGATCTCCTAGTCCCTACACACCTTATATATCTATCTAAAGACTGATCTCCTAGTCCCTACACACCTTATATATCTATCTATCTACAGACTGATCTCCTAGTCCCTACACACCTTACATATCTATCTATAGACTGATCTCCTAGTCCCTACACACCTTATATATCTATCTATCTACAGACTGATCTCCTAGTCCCTACACACCTTACATATCTATCTATAGACTGATCTCCTAGTCCCTACACACCTTATATATCTATCTATAGACTTATCTCCTAGTCCCTACACACCTTATATATCTGTCTATAGACTGATCTCCTAGTCCCTACACACCTTATATATCTATCTACAGACTGATCTCCTAGTCCCTACACACCGTATATATCTATCTATCTACAGACTGATCTCCTAGTCCCTACACACCTTATATATCTATCTATAGACTGATCTCCTAGTCCCTATACACCTTATATATCTATCTATCTATAGACTGATCTCCTAGTCCCTACACACCTTATATATCTATCTATAGACTGATCTCCTAGTCCCTACACACCTTATATATCTATCTATCTATAGACTGATCTCCTAGTCCCTACACACCTTATATATCTGTCTATAGACTGATCTCCCAGTCCCTACACACCTTATATATCTATCTATAGACTGATCTCCTAGTCCCTACACACCTTATATATCTATCTATAGACTGATCTCCTAGTCCCTGCACTGCTATCTATCTATCTACTGACTGATCTCCTAGTCCCTACACACCTTATATATCTATCTATAGACTGATCTCCTAGTCCCTACACACCTTATATATCTATCTATAGACTGATCTCCTAGTCCCTACACACCTTATATATCTATCTACTGACTGATCTCCTAGTCCCTACACACCTTATATATCTATCTATAGACTGATCTCCTAGTCCCTACACACCTTATATATCTATCTATAGACTGATCTCCTAGTCCCTACACACCTTATATATCTATCTACTGACTGATCTCCTAGTCCCTACACACCTTATATATCTATCTATAGACTGATCTCCTAGTCCCTACACACCTTATATATCTATCTATAGACTGATCTCCTAGTCCCTACACACCTTATATATCTATCTATAGACTGATCTCCTAGTCCCTACACACCTTATATATCTATCTATCTATAGACTGATCTCCTAGTCCCTACACACCTTATATATCTATCTATCTATAGACTGATCTCCTAGTCCCTACACACCTTATATATCTATCTATAGACTGATCTCCTAGTCCCTACACACCTTATATATCTATCCATAGACTGATCTCCTAGTCCCTACACACCTTATATATCTATCTATAGACTGATCTCCTAGTCCCTACACACCTTATATATCTATCTACTGACTTATCTCCTAGTCCCTACACACCTTATATATCTATCTATAGACTGATCTCCTAGTCCCTACACACCTTATATATCTATCTATAGACTGATCTCCTAGTCCCTACACACCTTATATATCTATCTATAGACTGATCTCCTAGTCCCTACACACCTTATATATCTATCTACTGACTGATCTCCTAGTCCCTACACACCTTATATATCTGTCTATAGACTGATCTCCTAGTCCCTACACACCTTATATATCTATCTATAGACTGATCTCCTAGTCCCTACACACCTTATATATCTATCCATAGACTGATCTCCTAGTCCCTACACACCTTATATATCTATCTATAAACTGATCTCCTAGTCCCTACACACCTTATATATCTATCTACTGACTTATCTCCTAGTCCCTACACACCTTATATATCTATCTATAGACTGATCTCCTAGTCCCTACACACCTTATATATCTATCCATAGACTGATCTCCTAGTCCCTACACACCTTATATATCTATCTATAAACTGATCTCCTAGTCCCTACACACCTTATATATCTATCTACTGACTTATCTCCTAGTCCCTACACACCTTATATATCTATCTATAGACTGATCTCCTAGTCCCTACACACCTTATATATCTATCTATAGACTGATCTCCTAGTCCCTACACACCTTATATATCTATCTACTGACTGATTTCCTAGTCCCTACACACCTTATATATCTATCTATAGACTGATCTCCTAGTCCCTACACACCTTACATATCTATCTATAGACTGATCTCCTAGTCCCTACACACCTTATATATCTATCTATAGACTGATCTCCTAGTCCCTACACACCTTATATATCTATCTATCTATACACTGATCTCCTAGTCCCTACACACCTTATATATCTATCCATAGACTGATCTCCTAGTCCCTACACACCTTATCTATCTATCTACTGACTGATCTCCTAGTCCCTACACACCTTACATATCTGTCTATAGACTGATCTCCTAGTCCCTACACACCTTATATATCTGTCTATAGACTGATCTCCTGGTCCCTACACACCTTATATATCTATCTATAGACTGATCTCCTAGTCCCTACACACCTTATCTATCTATCTACTGACTTATCTCCTAGTCCCTACACACCTTATATATCTATCTATAGCCTTATCTCCTAGTCCCTACACACCTTATATATCTATCTATAGACTGATCTCCTAGTCCCTACACACCTTATATATCTATCTATAGACTGATCTCCTAGTCCCTACACACCTTATACATCTATCTATAGACTGATCTCCTAGTCCCTACACACCTTATCTATCTATCTACTGACTGATCTCCTAGTCCCTACACACCTTATATATCTGTCTATAGACTGATCTCCTAGTCCCTACACACCTTATATATCTGTCTATAGACTGATCTCCTGGTCCCTACACACCTTATATATCTATCTATAGACTGATCTCCTAGTCCCTACACACCTTATCTATCTATCTACTGACTTATCTCCTAGTCCCTACACACCTTATATATCTATCTATAGACTGATCTCCTAGTCCCTACACACCTTATATATCTGTCTATAGACTGATCTCCTAGTCCCTACACACCTTATATATCTATCTACTGACTGATCTCCTAGTCCCTACACACCTTATATATCTATCTATAGACTGATCTCCTAGTCCCTACACACCTTATATATCTATCTATAGACTGATCTCCTAGCCCCTACACACCTTATATATCTATCTATATACTGATCTCCTAGTCCCTACACACCTTATATATCTGTCTATAGACTGATCTCCTAGTCCCTACACACCTTATATATCTATCTATCTATAGACTGATCTCCTAGTCCCTACACACCTTATATATCTGTCTATCTATAGACTGATCTCCTAGTCCCTACACACCTTATATATCTATCTATCTATACACTGATCTCCTAGTCCCTACACACCTTATATATCTATCTATAGACTGATCTCCTAGTCCCTACACGCCTTATATATCTATCTATCTATAGACTGATCTCCTAGTCCCTACACACCTTATATATCTGTCTATCTATAGACTGATCTCCTAGTCCCTACACACCTTATATATCTATCTATAGACTGATCTCCTAGTCCCTACACACCTTATATATCTATCTATAGACTGATCTCCTAGTCCCTACACACCTTATATATCTATCTATCTATAGACTGATCTCCTAGTCCCTACACACCTTATATATCTGTCTATAGACTGATCTCCTAGTCCGTACACACCTTATATATCTATCTATAGACTGATCTCCTAGTCCCTACACACCTTATATATCTATCTATCTATAGACTGATCTCCTAGTCCCTACACACCTTATATATCTATCTATAGACTGATCTCCTAGTCCCTACACACCTTATATATCTATCTATAGACTGATCTCCTAGTCCCTACGCACCTTATATATCTATCTATAGACTGATCTCCTAGTCCCTACACACCTTATATATCTGTCTATAGACTGATCTCATAGTCCCTACACACTTTATATATCTATCTATAGACTGATCTCCTAGTCCCTACACACCTTATATATCTATCTATAGACTGATCTCCTAGTCCCTACACACCTTATATATCTATCTACTGACTGATCTCCTAGTCCCTACACACCTTATATATATATCTATCTATAGACTGATCTCCTAGTCCCTACACACCTTATATATCTATCTACTGACTGATCTCCTAGTCCCTACACACCTTATATATCTATCTATAGACTGATCTCCTAGTCCCTACACACCTTATATATCTGTCTATCTATAGACTGATCTCCTAGTCCCTACACACCTTATATATCTATCTATAGACTGATCTCCTAGTCCCTACACACCTTATATATCTATCTATAGACTGATCTCCTAGTCCCTACACACCTTATATATCTGTCTATCTATAGACTGATCTCCTAGTCCCTACACACCTTATATATCTATCTACTGACTGATCTCCTAGTCCCTACACACCTTATATATCTATCTATTGACTGATCTCCTAGTCCCTACACACCTTATATATCTATCTATAGACTGATCTCCTAGTCCCTACACACCTTATATATCTATCTATAGACTGATCTCCTAGTCCCTACACACCTTATATATCTGTCTATCTATAGACTGATCTCCTAGTCCCTACACACCTTATATATCTATCTACTGACTGATCTCCTAGTCCCTACACACCTTATATATCTATCTATAGACTGATCTCCTAGTCCCTACACACCTTATATATCTATCTACTGACTGATCTCCTAGTCCCTACACACCTTATATATATATCTATCTATAGACTGATCTCCTAGTCCCTACACACCTTATATATCTATCTACTGACTGATCTCCTAGTCCCTACACACCTTATATATCTATCTATAGACTGATCTCCTAGTCCCTACACACCTTATATATCTGTCTATCTATAGACTGATCTCCTAGTCCCTACACACCTTATATATCTATCTATAGACTGATCTCCTAGTCCCTACACACCTTATATATCTATCTATAGACTGATCTCCTAGTCCCTACACACCTTATATATCTGTCTATCTATAGACTGATCTCCTAGTCCCTACACACCTTATATATCTATCTACTGACTGATCTCCTAGTCCCTACACACCTTATATATCTATCTATTGACTGATCTCCTAGTCCCTACACACCTTATATATCTATCTATAGACTGATCTCCTAGTCCCTACACACCTTATATATCTATCTATAGACTGATCTCCTAGTCCCTACACACCTTATATATCTATCTATAGACTGATCTCCTAGTCCCTACACACCTTATATATCTATCTACTGACTGATCTCCTAGTCCCTACACACCTTATATATCTATCTATAGACTGATCTCCTAGTCCCTACACACCTTATATATCTATCTATAGACTGATCTCCTAGTCCCTACACACCTTATATATCTATCTATAGACTGATCTCCTAGTCCCTACACACCTTATATATCTATCTATCTATAGACTGATCTCCTAGTCCCTACACACCTTATATATCTATCTATCTATAGACTGATCTCCTAGTCCCTACACACCTTATATATCTATCTATAGACTGATCTCCTAGTCCCTACACACCTTATATATCTATCCATAGACTGATCTCCTAGTCCCTACACACCTTATATATCTATCTATAGACTGATCTCCTAGTCCCTACACACCTTATATATCTATCTACTGACTTATCTCCTAGTCCCTACACACCTTATATATCTATCTATAGACTGATCTCCTAGTCCCTACACACCTTATATATCTATCTATAGACTGATCTCCTAGTCCCTACACACCTTATATATCTATCTATAGACTGATCTCCTAGTCCCTACACACCTTATATATCTATCTACTGACTGATCTCCTAGTCCCTACACACCTTATATATCTGTCTATAGACTGATCTCCTAGTCCCTACACACCTTATATATCTATCTATAGACTGATCTCCTAGTCCCTACACACCTTATATATCTATCCATAGACTGATCTCCTAGTCCCTACACACCTTATATATCTATCTATAAACTGATCTCCTAGTCCCTACACACCTTATATATCTATCTACTGACTTATCTCCTAGTCCCTACACACCTTATATATCTATCTATAGACTGATCTCCTAGTCCCTACACACCTTATATATCTATCCATAGACTGATCTCCTAGTCCCTACACACCTTATATATCTATCTATAAACTGATCTCCTAGTCCCTACACACCTTATATATCTATCTACTGACTTATCTCCTAGTCCCTACACACCTTATATATCTATCTATAGACTGATCTCCTAGTCCCTACACACCTTATATATCTATCTATAGACTGATCTCCTAGTCCCTACACACCTTATATATCTATCTACTGACTGATTTCCTAGTCCCTACACACCTTATATATCTATCTATAGACTGATCTCCTAGTCCCTACACACCTTACATATCTATCTATAGACTGATCTCCTAGTCCCTACACACCTTATATATCTATCTATAGACTGATCTCCTAGTCCCTACACACCTTATATATCTATCTATCTATACACTGATCTCCTAGTCCCTACACACCTTATATATCTATCCATAGACTGATCTCCTAGTCCCTACACACCTTATCTATCTATCTACTGACTGATCTCCTAGTCCCTACACACCTTACATATCTGTCTATAGACTGATCTCCTAGTCCCTACACACCTTATATATCTGTCTATAGACTGATCTCCTGGTCCCTACACACCTTATATATCTATCTATAGACTGATCTCCTAGTCCCTACACACCTTATCTATCTATCTACTGACTTATCTCCTAGTCCCTACACACCTTATATATCTATCTATAGCCTTATCTCCTAGTCCCTACACACCTTATATATCTATCTATAGACTGATCTCCTAGTCCCTACACACCTTATATATCTATCTATAGACTGATCTCCTAGTCCCTACACACCTTATATATCTATCTATCTATAGACTGATCTCCTAGTCCCTACACACCTTATACATCTATCTATAGACTGATCTCCTAGTCCCTACACACCTTATCTATCTATCTACTGACTGATCTCCTAGTCCCTACACACCTTATATATCTGTCTATAGACTGATCTCCTAGTCCCTACACACCTTATATATCTGTCTATAGACTGATCTCCTGGTCCCTACACACCTTATATATCTATCTATAGACTGATCTCCTAGTCCCTACACACCTTATCTATCTATCTACTGACTTATCTCCTAGTCCCTACACACCTTATATATCTATCTATAGACTGATCTCCTAGTCCCTACACACCTTATATATCTGTCTATAGACTGATCTCCTAGTCCCTACACACCTTATATATCTATCTACTGACTGATCTCCTAGTCCCTACACACCTTATATATCTATCTATAGACTGATCTCCTAGTCCCTACACACCTTATATATCTATCTATAGACTGATCTCCTAGCCCCTACACACCTTATATATCTATCTATATACTGATCTCCTAGTCCCTACACACCTTATATATCTGTCTATAGACTGATCTCCTAGTCCCTACACACCTTATATATCTATCTATCTATAGACTGATCTCCTAGTCCCTACACACCTTATATATCTGTCTATCTATAGACTGATCTCCTAGTCCCTACACACCTTATATATCTATCTATCTATACACTGATCTCCTAGTCCCTACACACCTTATATATCTATCTATAGACTGATCTCCTAGTCCCTACACGCCTTATATATCTATCTATCTATAGACTGATCTCCTAGTCCCTACACACCTTATATATCTGTCTATCTATAGACTGATCTCCTAGTCCCTACACACCTTATATATCTATCTATAGACTGATCTCCTAGTCCCTACACACCTTATATATCTATCTATAGACTGATCTCCTAGTCCCTACACACCTTATATATCTATCTATCTATAGACTGATCTCCTAGTCCCTACACACCTTATATATCTGTCTATAGACTGATCTCCTAGTCCGTACACACCTTATATATCTATCTATAGACTGATCTCCTAGTCCCTACACACCTTATATATCTATCTATCTATAGACTGATCTCCTAGTCCCTACACACCTTATATATCTATCTATAGACTGATCTCCTAGTCCCTACACACCTTATATATCTATCTATAGACTGATCTCCTAGTCCCTATGCACCTTATATATCTATCTATAGACTGATCTCCTAGTCCCTACACACCTTATATATCTGTCTATAGACTGATCTCATAGTCCCTACACACTTTATATATCTATCTATAGACTGATCTCCTAGTCCCTACACACCTTATATATCTATCTATAGACTGATCTCCTAGTCCCTACACACCTTATATATCTATCTACTGACTGATCTCCTAGTCCCTACACACCTTATATATATATCTATCTATAGACTGATCTCCTAGTCCCTACACACCTTATATATCTATCTACTGACTGATCTCCTAGTCCCTACACACCTTATATATCTATCTATAGACTGATCTCCTAGTCCCTACACACCTTATATATCTGTCTATCTATAGACTGATCTCCTAGTCCCTACACACCTTATATATCTATCTATAGACTGATCTCCTAGTCCCTACACACCTTATATATCTATCTATAGACTGATCTCCTAGTCCCTACACACCTTATATATCTGTCTATCTATAGACTGATCTCCTAGTCCCTACACACCTTATATATCTATCTACTGACTGATCTCCTAGTCCCTACACACCTTATATATCTATCTATTGACTGATCTCCTAGTCCCTACACACCTTATATATCTATCTATAGACTGATCTCCTAGTCCCTACACACCTTATATATCTATCTATAGACTGATCTCCTAGTCCCTACACACCTTATATATCTGTCTATCTATAGACTGATCTCCTAGTCCCTACACACCTTATATATCTATCTACTGACTGATCTCCTAGTCCCTACACACCTTATATATCTATCTATTGACTGATCTCCTAGTCCCTACACACCTTATATATCTATCTACTGACTGATCTCCTAGTCCCTACACACCTTATATATATATATCTATCTATAGACTGATCCCCTAGTCCCTACACACCTTATATATCTATCTAGAGACTGATCTCCTAGTCCCTACGCACCTTATATATCTATCTATAGACTGATCTCCTAGTCCCTACACACCTTATTTATCTATCTATAGACTGATCTGCTGATCCCAACACTCCTAATATATATATATATACACACACACACGCTCACACACATATCTATTGACTGATCTCCTAGTCCCTACACTTTATATATCTATATATCTATTTCCAGTCCAGGTTTTGGTAAGCACACCCAAAGGATAAAAACAAACACATTTAAACTTGCTGAAGTGCAACCAGTTTTGACCAAAATAGCTAAAAGCAAATACACAAAGTGGCAATGGACGGAGGGTGCAATCTCCTGTGCATCGTGCAGCCCGAGTCCGGTAGCACTGATATGCTCTCCTGGAGCAGTGCGGTAGTAAATCCAATCTTCTAAGACAAAGTATCAATATATTGTTGCAATATAAAATTGCTCAAAGCACTAAGTCTACTGATCATCCGATAGCGGTGTGAAGAATGAGTCTCACATACTGCCTGTGTGATGACATTGTCCGTGTGATATCCGTAGGTAGAGAGAAGTACAGATCATTACTCATTGTTATCAAGAGTACCTGTTACTTAGCCCACACTTACACATGTAAATGGAGTATACAATGCTAAATGTCAGTCCAGTTATCTCGTAACCCGTGAGACTGTGCCCTCATAAGAGGAGTTAAAGGGCACCCATACTGAAGGGCACTCTAAGTCACTTAAACAAGATATTATGTTTATGGACCATCAAGCGTTACTCTAGAAGAACCTGCAACGTACTTAGAGTCATGATGAGGCGGACATGAGTATAGATACAACTTTAGGAGACCAGGTGACCCAGTCCTATAGCGGGGGGGGTATTGAGATGGCAACACCTGTCATCCGACGGGATCTTTGCCCACCCTGCCCTGGAGGGGTATATCTGGTAAAAGTCTGCTATCAAAATACAGGTCACTCAGAGGAGAATAATGACCACCAAGGTACCAAGTCCTATTATGGGGGGGTGTTTGGTATGGCAACACCCGTATGTAGGAAGGGATCTATGCCCACCCCACCCTGGAGGGGTACCTACGATCAAATGTTGTGCCAATGGAGATATAGGTTACTCGACCCGTTCATAGATATCATGCGGGTGCTCAGAGTCACAAAATTAGTGAATGGGCAACACTAGGGACAAAGGATTGAACTCTCCTGCATTAGGAGGTCTACTATCCCTAGATTAGAAATGGCAGTTAGTAAAAACAAGAGTAGATGGTTTAGTCATTCAAACCCCATGGCATTAATGTGTTCAGTTTATGAATCCAACGTTCCGCTCTTTGTAATAGTTTTCTATTCCTGTCATCTCCTCATGGCAATTTAGGTTGATGGTCGATGAGCATGTATTTAAGATCTGCCAATGTGTGGTTGGCTTCAATGAAGTGTCTGCCTACAGGTTTATCACTTTGCCGAGTGTGGATCGCCTGTCGGATAGAGGTACGATGATTGGCAATCCGGTCTCTGAAGGAAGTTATTGTTTTACCAATGTACAGAAAGCTACATGGACATATTATGAAATAGATAACGAATTTACTGGTGCAAGTGAGATGGAACCGTATAGGATTTTTTTTGCCTGTATGGGGGCGTTTGAAAGAGTCTCCAGTAAGCAAATTGTGGCATGTGATACATCCCGTACATTTAAAGCAACAATTTTTCTCAGTGGGTAACCAGCTGGAATATGCACTTTTGTAACAATGTATGGGATTGGTCAGAACTAATTGATCTCATAGATTAGAACTCCGCCTATAGTTATGTACAGGGGGAGGTTTGAAAATCTTTAGCAGGGATGTATCTCCTGCTAAAATGTCCCAACGTTTGTTGAAGGCTTGCTTAACCGGTTTGCTGAGAGGGGTAAATGTAAATACCATTCTCTCGTTGTTAGATTTGGTCTGGTGTGATGACAATAAATCACTTTGTGTAAGTTGAAAAGCACGATCATATGCTTGTTGTACAATGTCCGTATTGTAACCTCTGTGTAAAAACCGCTGGAACAAGTCTTTGGCTTGTGTGATGGCTTGGTCTTTATTGGAATTGTTGCATATGATGCGCAAAAATTATGAGTAAGGTCCCCCCGACTTTGTATGTTTAGGATGGAAACTGTGATAATGGAGTAGAGTGTTCCTATCAGTATCTTTACAGAAATTGGTGGTACCTAATTGGTTAAGTTGACGGAACACAGTAAGATCTAGAAAGTGTACCTCTTAGGAATCGGCTTCCCAGGAGAATTTAACTGGACTATTCAGCGAATTTAAGTGTGCAGTAAGCATGGTGAATGATGTTAGGTTGCCTTTCCACAAGAGGAACACATCGTCGATGTAACGACCGTGAAAAATAACGTGTGAATTTAACATAGGAGCAAAATGAACGGATTCATGATCAGCCAAGAATAAATTAGCAAATGATGGAGCAACATTAGAGCCCATCGATGTACCTGAAATCTGTAGATAATATTGTAATCCAAATCTGAAATAGTTATACGTAAGGCAATAGATCAGTAGCGTTTTCAGGAACTCGATGGGTGGTCTGTTGTGGACTGCGGGTGAACGTGAAATGCCTTGATAGTGCTGTCAATGCCATCCTGAATGGAATGATAGTATATAGAGATTTGACATCCATGGTTGCTAACAGTATTCCATCATTGTCCAGAGACACACAACTGATCTTATTGATAAAATCAGTGGTGTCCTGGATGTAAGAGGGAACTGTTTTCACTACTGGTTGTAACCAAACATCTAAATATTGAGCCAACGGTTGGAGTAGTGATCCCTTGGCAGAAACTATAGGGTGTCCCGGTGGTTTATCTTGATCCTTATGTATTTTTGGTAAGGTATATAGAATGGGGCACACGGGGAATTCAACCTTCAGAAAACCATAGGTGGGTTCACCAATCCAACCGTTGTGCATCGCCATTTGTAAGCATTTGTCAATGTTATTTTTAAACTTTATGGTGGGGTCAGATATCAAGGGTTGATAAGTGGTCTGATCACTTAATTGGGAGAGAATTTCATTACTGTAATATGTGTAATCTAAAATGACCACAGCACCACCCTTGTCCATGGGGCAGATCACAATTATGGGGTTGTTAGACAAGTAAGTAATAGCTTGTTTTTCTAATCAATTAAGGTTATTGAGTGGTGGGTGAAGTGGAGGAGATAATGAATTACCAGAAATAAGCCCAACAAAGGTTTTAATTGATGGATTAGTGTGAATCTGTTCAAAGGTACTTTTAGCATGAAACTGTGGTGACTCATTGGTGGCAGATGAAGCATCCCCATAAAAGTCACACAATTTCATGTGTCTCTGGAAGCGATTAATATCAATTTTGAAATCAAAATCATCATGTTTAGGAGTTGGTACAAAGGAAGAACCCTTGGACAAAACAGACATCTCTGAAGGAGTTAAGGTATGGTTACTCAGATTAAAGACTGTTTTCTTTGTGTGTGGTGTTGTGGTGATTATTACTCTCTTTTGCGCCACCTGTTGTGCGGTATTTTGCGGCAGACCATGTTGTGACTCCTAAAAAAGTCTCAGTCGTGTTTTTATTGGAAGTGGAAGTAGAGGGGTGTTGAGATTTCACTAAAGGTGCTCTCACAGTGCTGTAGCCCATGTTATACATTGTATGGTTGCTAGAAGTGTAAGTAAAGTTTTGTTTGTTGTCAACTTCCCCTTCCTGCGGCAACAGGAAGAGAAGCAGTGTGTGTTTTTGCCTCCATATTTATATAACTTGTTTATATACCCGGTTATCCTATCCTAATAAAACAAATGGCAACAAGGGGGTATCCGACTCTGAAGAATTACCGGAGGATGTGTCCACTGTATGGAGGCTAGGTTTGGTGATTTTTTTCTTCGATAAATTGTAGTGTATTGCGTGTTCTGGTTTGAGTGCCTGTAAGCCGCCTATAAACAATGTTCTCCTTATAATCAGAATTTACTTTTTGTACCTTGGCGGTTTTAAACCTGAGAAGTTCACGCCTATACTTGGAGATATCCTCTCTTAGTTTGTCAGGCCATATTTATTGTCAGATGTGAGAGTGTTCAAGTGATCTTCCTCAAAGCTAGCAATTTCGGAGCGAGTGAATTTGAGTTCCCAAGAGACATCGATTACCAATAGCATAAGGTCATGTGAACATTTATTTAAAATACACCATTTGTTGCAAAAATCAAGGTTAGTCCGCCCAGTGGTCAGTATATTGGTAATCCTAAAGCCTCGAGGTATGTATTGAGCTCTATAATAATCCAAAAGGTATACACCATGCAAAAAAAAAAAAAAAGTCAACTTCTCGTTGTTTAAATTTAAGTAAATTATTATAAATGTCCTGGGGTATCTTACCTGGTAGCTGGTCAACGGCGGTTTCAATAAACAAGATGTTTGAGGCTTGAGCTGCAGTGAAGGCAAGGGGTTCCTTGGGTTGTTCAATAATGGTGACTGCAGGGGGTCTTCCATAACTCCCCACCGGAAACGCTATTCGCACATAGTGAATCAATCCAGGGTCAATCAAACAGTACAATGTTGCTGAGAACTGGAAAGAATATTGAGGGTGCCATCCAAATGAGAATAAATAATCAGAGGTAGAGGTGGATCACGGAGTCTTAGAAGATAAAAGGACCAGGTGCACTGTCCTCAGTGCCTAATATACAAAGAGAGTAGGGGAGGAAGCACCAGTGGGACTTATTAAATTAAAGATATTTATTTAATCAGGCAATTAGGTGATACATAGGGTCAGCGTTTCGGTCCTGTAGCAGGACCTTTCTCAAGACAATTAGAACAAAATGGAGGACATTTTTTATAGACCCAGAGAGACAATCCATGTGGCCCGTGGGGAGATGATGACGTCAGTCTGACAGCACCGATGTGATGATGATGTATAACAAAAAAAAACAGATGTATACGAAATAACGTGAAATATTACACAAACTAGTGATTACTGCAGCTCTGTAAGCCCATATGAATATAAATGTATATACGCATATAACTGTACTTATAATGTGGCAATGGATGGAGGGTGCAATCTCCTGTGCATCGTGCAGCCCGAGTCCGGTAGCACTGATATGCTCTCCTGGAGCAGTGCGGTAGTAAATCCAATCTTCTAAGACAAACTATCAATATATTGTTGCAATATAAAATTGCTCAAAGCATTAAGTCTACTGATCATCCGACAGCGGTGTGAAGAATGAGTCTCACATACTGCGTGTGTAATGACATTGTCCGTGTGATATCCGTAGGTAGAGAGACGTACAGATCATTACTCATTCTTATCAAGAGTACCTGTTACTTAGCCCACACTTACACATGTAAATGGAGTATACAATGCTAAATGTCAGTGCGGTTATCTCGTAATCCGTGAGTCTGTGCCCTCATAAGAGGAATTAAAGGGCACCCATATTGAAGGGCACTCTTAGTTGCTTAAACAAGATATTATGTTTATAGACCATCAATGCGTTACTCTAGAAGAACCTGCAACGCACTTAAGAGTCATGATGAGGCGGACATGAGTATAGATACAACTTTAGGAGACCAGGTGACTGTAACGGTTTGTTTGACTCACAGACACAGTGGTTAGGATAACAACACAGTTTTATTGAATAAAACGATACAGTAAGAACCCTCACAGGTCCTGTAGTATACAACAGTATAATACAAACACACGACAGGTCATTTATTTAATGCCCACACAGGTCCAGGGTAACATGAAGGTACAGACAGGATTCCGGTAGTGCAGGAGTTAAAGTTCATCAGTGATGGTAAACAGTCCCATGTGTGAAGGTACTGGATAGATAATTTAACAAGCCAAGGTCAGCAAACATACATGAACTGCCAGCCTAACTGAGGTATAATGAGCACTGCCGGAGCAATCACGGAGGCAACACTTGCAACCGGTATGACAGTAATGGAGGACTCAGCGAGAGGAGCTCTGTCGGAACAGTAACTGAGACAACACTGGCAACCTGCCGGAGCAGTAGCAGAGGACAGGCCAATGGCACTATACCGGAGCAATCACGGAGGCAACACTTGCAACTGGTATGACAGTAACAGAGGACTAGGCCAGAGGCGCTCTGTCGGAGCAGTAACTGAGATGACAGTAACGGAGGACTAGGCCAGAGGCGCTCTGCCGGAGCAGTAACTGAGATGACAGTAACGGAGGACTAGGCCAGAGGCGCTCTGTCGGAGCAGTAACTGAGATGATAGTAACGGAGGACTAAACCAGAGGCGCTCTGTCGGAGCAGTAACTGAGATGATAGTAACGGAGGACTAAACCAGAGGCGCTCTGCCGGAGCAGTAACTGAGATGACAGTAACGGAGGACTAGGCCAGAGGCGCTCTGCCGGAGCAGTAACTGAGATGACAGTAACGGAGGACTAGGCCAGAGGCGCTCTGTCGGAGCAGTAACTGAGATGATAGTAACGGAGGACTAAACCAGAGGCGCTCTGTCGGAGCAGTAACTGAGATGATAATAACGGAGGACTAGGCCAGAGGCGCTCTGTCGGAGCAGTAACTGAGATGATAGTAACGGAGGACTAGGCCAGAGGCACTCTGCCGGAGCAGTAACTGAGATGACAGTAACGGAGGACTAGGCCAGAGGCACTCTGCCGGAGCAGTAACTGAGATGACAGTAACGGAGGACTAGGCCAGAGGCACTCTGCCGGAGCAGTAACTGAGATGATAGTAACGGAGGACTAGGCCAGAGGCGCTCTGCCGGAGCAGTAACTGAGATGATAGTAACGGAGGACTAGGCCAGAGGCGCTGTGTCGGAGCAGTAACTGAGATGATAGTAACGGAGGACTAGGCCAGAGGCGCTCTGTCGGAGCAGTAACTGAGATGATAGTAACGGAGGACTAGGCCAGAGGCGCTCTGTCGGAGCAGTAACTGAGATGATAGTAATGGAGGACTAGGCCAGAGGCGCTCTGTCGGAGCAGTAACTGAGATGATAGTAATGGAGGACTAGGCCAGAGGCGCTCTGCCGGAGCAGTAACTGAGATGATACTAACGGAGGACTAGGCCAGAGGCGCTCTGTCGGAGCAGTAACTGAGATGATAGTAATGGAGGACTAGGCCAGAGGCGCTCTGTCGGAGCAGTAACTGAGATGATAGTAATGGAGGACTAGGCCAGAGGCGCTCTGTCGGAGCAGTAACTGAGATGATAGTAATGGAGGACTAGGCCAGAGGCGCTCTGTCGGAGCAGTAACTGAGATGATAGTAACGGAGGACTAGGCCAGAGGCGCTCTGTCGGAGCAGTAACTGAGATGAAAGTAACGGAGGACTAGGCCAGAGGCGCTCTGTCGGAGCAGTAACTGAGATGATAGTAACGGAGGACTAGGCCAGAGGCGCTCTGTCGGAGCAGTAACTGAGATGATAGTAACGGAGGACTAGGCCAGAGGCGCTCTGCCGGAGCAGTAACTGAGATGATAGTAACGGAGGACTAAACCAGAGGCGCTCTGCCGGAGCAGTAACTGAGATGATAGTAACGGAGGACTAGGCCAGAGGCGCTCTGTCGGAGCAGTAACTGAGATGATAGTAATGGAGGACTAGGCCAGAGGCGCTCTGTCGGAGCAGTAACTGAGATGATAGTAACGGAGGACTAGGCCAGAGGCGCTCTGCCGGAGCAGTAACTGAGATGATAGTAACGGAGGACTAGGCCAGAGGCGCTCTGCCGGAGCAGTAACTGAGATGATAGTAACGGAGGACTAGGCCAGAGGCGCTCTGCCGGAGCAGTAACTGAGATGATAGTAACGGAGGACTAGGCCAGAGGCGCTCTGTCGGAGCAGTAACTGAGATGATAGTAACGGAGGACTAGGCCAGAGGCGCTCTGCCGGAGCAGTAACTGAGATGATAGTAACGGAGGACTAAACCAGAGGCGCTCTGTCGGAGCAGTAACTGAGATGATAGTAACGGAGGACTAGGCCAGAGGCGCTCTGCCGGAGCAGTAACTGAGATGATAGTAACGGAGGACTAGGCCAGAGGCGTTCTGCCGGAGCAGTAACTGAGATGATAGTAATGGAGGACTAGGCCAGAGGCGCTCTGCCGGAGCAGTAACTGAGATGATAGTAACGGAGGACTAGGCCAGAGGCGCTCTGTCGGAGCAGTAACTGAGATGATAGTAACGGAGGACTAGGCCAGAGGCGCTGTGTCGGAGCAGTAACTGAGATGATAGTAATGGAGGACTAGGCCAGAGGCGCTCTGTCGGAGCAGTAACTGAGATGATAGTAACGGAGGAGTAGGCCAGAGGCGCTCTGTCGGAGCAGTAACTGACATGATAGTAACGGAGGACTAGGCCAGAGGCGCTCTGCCGGAGCAGTAACTGAGATGATAGTAACGGAGGACTAGGCCAGAGGCGTTCTGCCGGAGCAGTAACTGAGATGATAGTAATGGAGGACTAGGCCAGAGGCGCTCTGCCGGAGCAGTAACTGAGATGATAGTAACGGAGGACTAAGCCAGAGGCGCTCTGCCGGAGCAGTAACTGAGATGATAGTAACGGAGGACTAAACCAGAGGCACTCTGCCGGAGCAGTAACTGAGATGATAGTAACGGAGGACTAAGCCAGAGGCACTCTGTCGGAGCAGTAACTGAGATGACAGTAACGGAGGACTAGGCCAGAGGCGCTCTGCCGGAGCAGTAACTGAGATGATAGTAACGGAGGACTAAGCCAGAGGCGCTCTGTCGGAGCAGTAACTGAGATGATAGTAACGGAGGACTAGGCCAGAGGCACTCTGTCGGAGCAGTAACTGAGATGATAGTAACGGAGGACTAGGCCAGAGGCGCTCTGTCGGAGCAGTAACTGAGATGATAGTAACAGAGGACTAGGCCAGAGGCGCTCTGCCGGAGCAGTAACTGAGATGATAGTAACGGAGGACTAGGCCAGAGGCGCTCTGCCGGAGCAGTAACTGAGATGATAGTAACAGAGGACTAGGCCAGAGGCGCTCTGCCGGAGCAGTAACTGAGATGATAGTAATGGAGGACTAGGCCAGACGCACTCTGTCGGAGCAGTAACTGAGATGATAGTAACAGAGGACTAGGCCAGAGGCGCTCTGCCGGAGCAGTAACTGAGATGATAGTAATGGAGGACTAGGCCAGACGCACTCTGTCGGAGCAGTAACTGAGATGATAGTAACGGAGGACTAGGCCAGAGGCGCTCTGTCGGAGCAGTAACTGAGATGATAGTAATGGAGGACTAGGCCAGAGGCGCTCTGTCGGAGCAGTAACTGAGATGATAGTAATGGAGGACTAGGCCAGAGGCGCTCTGCCGGAGCAGTAACTGAGATGATAGTAACGGAGGACTAGGCCAGAGGCGCTCTGTCGGAGCAGTAACTGAGATGATAGTAACGGAGGACTAGGCCAGAGGCGCTCTGTCGGAGCAGTAACTGAGATGATAGTAACGGAGGACTAGGCCAGAGGCGCTCTGTCGGAGCAGTAACTGAGATGATAGTAACGGAGGACTAGGCCAGAGGCGCTCTGTCGGAGCAGTAACTGAGATGATAGTAACGGAGGACTAGGCCAGAGGCGCTCTGTCGGAGCAGTAACTGACATGATAGTAACGGAGGACTAGGCCAGAGGCGCTCTGTCGGAGCAGTAACTGAGATGATAGTAATGGAGGACTAAGCCAGAGGCGCTCTGTCGGAGCAGTAACTGAGATGATAGTAACGGAGGACTAGGCCAGAGGCGCTCTGCCGGAGCAGTAACTGAGATGATAGTAACGGAGGACTAGGCCAGAGGCGCTCTGTCGGAGCAGTAACTGAGATGATAGTAATGGAGGACTAGGCCAGAGGCGCTCTGCCGGAGCAGTAACTGAGATGATAGTAACGGAGGACTAGGCCAGAGGCGCTCTGTCGGAGCAGTAACTGAGATGATAGTAACGGAGGACTAGGCCAGAGGCGCTCTGCCGGAGCAGTAACTGAGATGATAGTAACGGAGGACTAGGCCAGAGGCGCTCTGTCGGAGCAGTAACTGAGATGATAGTAACGGAGGACTAGGCCAGAGGCGCTCTGTCGGAGCAGTAACTGACATGATAGTAACGGAGGACTAGGCCAGAGGCGCTCTGTCGGAGCAGTAACTGAGATGATAGTAACGGAGGACTAAACCAGAGGCGCTCTGTCGGAGCAGTAACTGAGATGATAATAACGGAGGACTAGGCCAGAGGCGCTCTGTCGGAGCAGTAACTGAGATGATAGTAACGGAGGACTAGGCCAGAGGCACTCTGCCGGAGCAGTAACTGAGATGACAGTAACGGAGGACTAGGCCAGAGGCACTCTGCCGGAGCAGTAACTGAGATGACAGTAACGGAGGACTAGGCCAGAGGCACTCTGCCGGAGCAGTAACTGAGATGATAGTAACGGAGGACTAGGCCAGAGGCGCTCTGCCGGAGCAGTAACTGAGATGATAGTAACGGAGGACTAGGCCAGAGGCGCTGTGTCGGAGCAGTAACTGAGATGATAGTAACGGAGGACTAGGCCAGAGGCGCTCTGTCGGAGCAGTAACTGAGATGATAGTAACGGAGGACTAGGCCAGAGGCGCTCTGTCGGAGCAGTAACTGAGATGATAGTAATGGAGGACTAGGCCAGAGGCGCTCTGTCGGAGCAGTAACTGAGATGATAGTAACGGAGGACTAGGCCAGAGGCGCTCTGTCGGAGCAGTAACTGAGATGATAGTAACGGAGGACTAGGCCAGAGGCGCTCTGTCGGAGCAGTAACTGACATGATAGTAACGGAGGACTAGGCCAGAGGCGCTCTGTCGGAGCAGTAACTGAGATGATAGTAACGGAGGACTAAACCAGAGGCGCTCTGTCGGAGCAGTAACTGAGATGATAATAACGGAGGACTAGGCCAGAGGCGCTCTGTCGGAGCAGTAACTGAGATGATAGTAACGGAGGACTAGGCCAGAGGCACTCTGCCGGAGCAGTAACTGAGATGACAGTAACGGAGGACTAGGCCAGAGGCACTCTGCCGGAGCAGTAACTGAGATGACAGTAACGGAGGACTAGGCCAGAGGCACTCTGCCGGAGCAGTAACTGAGATGATAGTAACGGAGGACTAGGCCAGAGGCGCTCTGCCGGAGCAGTAACTGAGATGATAGTAACGGAGGACTAGGCCAGAGGCGCTGTGTCGGAGCAGTAACTGAGATGATAGTAACGGAGGACTAGGCCAGAGGCGCTCTGTCGGAGCAGTAACTGAGATGATAGTAACGGAGGACTAGGCCAGAGGCGCTCTGTCGGAGCAGTAACTGAGATGATAGTAATGGAGGACTAGGCCAGAGGCGCTCTGTCGGAGCAGTAACTGAGATGATAGTAATGGAGGACTAGGCCAGAGGCGCTCTGCCGGAGCAGTAACTGAGATGATAGTAACGGAGGACTAGGCCAGAGGCGCTCTGTCGGAGCAGTAACTGAGATGATAGTAATGGAGGACTAGGCCAGAGGCGCTCTGTCGGAGCAGTAACTGAGATGATAGTAATGGAGGACTAGGCCAGAGGCGCTCTGTCGGAGCAGTAACTGAGATGATAGTAATGGAGGACTAGGCCAGAGGCGCTCTGTCGGAGCAGTAACTGAGATGATAGTAACGGAGGACTAGGCCAGAGGCGCTCTGTCGGAGCAGTAACTGAGATGAAAGTAACGGAGGACTAGGCCAGAGGCGCTCTGTCGGAGCAGTAACTGAGATGATAGTAACGGAGGACTAGGCCAGAGGCGCTCTGTCGGAGCAGTAACTGAGATGATAGTAACGGAGGACTAGGCCAGAGGCGCTCTGCCGGAGCAGTAACTGAGATGATAGTAACGGAGGACTAAACCAGAGGCGCTCTGCCGGAGCAGTAACTGAGATGATAGTAACGGAGGACTAGGCCAGAGGCGCTCTGTCGGAGCAGTAACTGAGATGATAGTAATGGAGGACTAGGCCAGAGGCGCTCTGCCGGAGCAGTAACTGAGATGATAGTAACGGAGGACTAGGCCAGAGGCGCTCTGCCGGAGCAGTAACTGAGATGATAGTAACGGAGGACTAGGCCAGAGGCGCTCTGTCGGAGCAGTAACTGAGATGATAGTAACGGAGGACTAGGCCAGAGGCGCTCTGCCGGAGCAGTAACTGAGATGATAGTAACGGAGGACTAAACCAGAGGCGCTCTGTCGGAGCAGTAACTGAGATGATAGTAACGGAGGACTAGGCCAGAGGCGCTCTGCCGGAGCAGTAACTGAGATGATAGTAACGGAGGACTAGGCCAGAGGCGTTCTGCCGGAGCAGTAACTGAGATGATAGTAACGGAGGACTAGGCCAGAGGCGTTCTGCCGGAGCAGTAACTGAGATGATAGTAATGGAGGACTAGGCCAGAGGCGCTCTGCCGGAGCAGTAACTGAGATGATAGTAACGGAGGACTAGGCCAGAGGCGCTCTGTCGGAGCAGTAACTGAGATGATAGTAACGGAGGACTAGGCCAGAGGCGCTGTGTCGGAGCAGTAACTGAGATGATAGTAATGGAGGACTAGGCCAGAGGCGCTCTGTCGGAGCAGTAACTGAGATGATAGTAACGGAGGAGTAGGCCAGAGGCGCTCTGTCGGAGCAGTAACTGACATGATAGTAACGGAGGACTAGGCCAGAGGCGCTCTGCCGGAGCAGTAACTGAGATGATAGTAACGGAGGACTAGGCCAGAGGCGTTCTGCCGGAGCAGTAACTGAGATGATAGTAATGGAGGACTAGGCCAGAGGCGCTCTGCCGGAGCAGTAACTGAGATGATAGTAACGGAGGACTAAGCCAGAGGCGCTCTGCCGGAGCAGTAACTGAGATGATAGTAACGGAGGACTAAACCAGAGGCACTCTGCCGGAGCAGTAACTGAGATGATAGTAACGGAGGACTAAGCCAGAGGCACTCTGTCGGAGCAGTAACTGAGATGACAGTAACGGAGGACTAGGCCAGAGGCGCTCTGCCGGAGCAGTAACTGAGATGATAGTAACGGAGGACTAAGCCAGAGGCGCTCTGTCGGAGCAGTAACTGAGATGATAGTAACGGAGGACTAGGCCAGAGGCACTCTGTCGGAGCAGTAACTGAGATGATAGTAACGGAGGACTAGGCCAGAGGCGCTCTGTCGGAGCAGTAACTGAGATGATAGTAACAGAGGACTAGGCCAGAGGCGCTCTGCCGGAGCAGTAACTGAGATGATAGTAACGGAGGACTAGGCCAGAGGCGCTCTGCCGGAGCAGTAACTGAGATGATAGTAACAGAGGACTAGGCCAGAGGCGCTCTGCCGGAGCAGTAACTGAGATGATAGTAATGGAGGACTAGGCCAGACGCACTCTGTCGGAGCAGTAACTGAGATGATAGTAACAGAGGACTAGGCCAGAGGCGCTCTGCCGGAGCAGTAACTGAGATGATAGTAATGGAGGACTAGGCCAGACGCACTCTGTCGGAGCAGTAACTGAGATGATAGTAACGGAGGACTAGGCCAGAGGCGCTCTGTCGGAGCAGTAACTGAGATGATAGTAATGGAGGACTAGGCCAGAGGCGCTCTGTCGGAGCAGTAACTGAGATGATAGTAATGGAGGACTAGGCCAGAGGCGCTCTGCCGGAGCAGTAACTGAGATGATAGTAACGGAGGACTAGGCCAGAGGTGCTCTGTCGGAGCAGTAACTGAGATGATAGTAACGGAGGACTAGGCCAGAGGCGCTCTGTCGGAGCAGTAACTGAGATGATAGTAACGGAGGACTAGGCCAGAGGCGCTCTGTCGGAGCAGTAACTGAGATGATAGTAACGGAGGACTAGGCCAGAGGCGCTCTGTCGGAGCAGTAACTGAGATGATAGTAACGGAGGACTAGGCCAGAGGCGCTCTGTCGGAGCAGTAACTGACATGATAGTAACGGAGGACTAGGCCAGAGGCGCTCTGTCGGAGCAGTAACTGAGATGATAGTAATGGAGGACTAAGCCAGAGGCGCTCTGTCGGAGCAGTAACTGAGATGATAGTAACGGAGGACTAGGCCAGAGGCGCTCTGCCGGAGCAGTAACTGAGATGATAGTAACGGAGGACTAGGCCAGAGGCGCTCTGTCGGAGCAGTAACTGAGATGATAGTAATGGAGGACTAGGCCAGAGGCGCTCTGCCGGAGCAGTAACTGAGATGATAGTAACGGAGGACTAGGCCAGAGGCGCTCTGTCGGAGCAGTAACTGAGATGATAGTAACGGAGGACTAGGCCAGAGGCGCTCTGCCGGAGCAGTAACTGAGATGATAGTAACGGAGGACTAGGCCAGAGGCGCTCTGTCGGAGCAGTAACTGAGATGATAGTAACGGAGGACTAGGCCAGAGGCGCTCTGTCGGAGCAGTAACTGACATGATAGTAACGGAGGACTAGGCCAGAGGCGCTCTGTCGGAGCAGTAACTGACATGATAGTAACGGAGGACTAGGCCAGAGGCGCTCTGCCGGAGCAGTAACTGAGATGATAGTAACGGAGGACTAGGCCAGAGGCGCTCTGCCGGAGCAGTAACTGAGATGATAGTAACGGAGGACTAGGCCAGAGGCGCTCTGCCGGAGCAGTAACTGAGATGACAGTAACGGAGGACTAAGCCAGAGGCGCTCTGTCGGAGCAGTAACTGAGATGACAGTAACGGAGGACTAGGCCAGAGGCGCTCTGCCGGAGCAGTAACTGAGATGATAGTAACGGAGGACTAGGCCAGAGGCGCTCTGTCGGAGCAGTAACTGAGATGATAGTAATGGAGGACTAGGCCAGAGGCGCTCTGTCGGAGCAGTAACTGAGATGATAGTAATGGAGGACTAAGCCAGAGGCGCTCTGTCGGAGCAGTAACTGAGATGATAGTAACGGAGGACTAAGCCAGAGGCGCTCTGTCGGAGCAGTAACTGAGATGATAGTAACGGAGGACTAGGCCAGAGGCGTTCTGCCGGAGCAGTAACTGAGATGATAGTAACGGAGGACTAAGCCAGAGGCGCTCTGTCGGAGCAGTAACTGAGATGATAGTAACGGAGGACTAGGCCAGAGGCGCTCTGCCGGAGCAGTAACTGAGATGATAGTAATGGAGGACTAGGCCAGAGGCGCTCTGCCGGAGCAGTAACTGAGATGACAGTAACGGAGGACTAAGCCAGAGGCGCTCTGTCGGAGCAGTAACTGAGATGACAGTAACGGAGGACTAGGCCAGAGGCGCTCTGCCGGAGCAGTAACTGAGATGATAGTAACGGAGGACTAGGCCAGAGGCGCTCTGTCGGAGCAGTAACTGAGATGATAGTAATGGAGGACTAGGCCAGAGGCGCTCTGTCGGAGCAGTAACTGAGATGATAGTAATGGAGGACTAAGCCAGAGGCGCTCTGTCGGAGCAGTAACTGAGATGATAGTAATGGAGGACTAGGCCAGAGGCGTTCTGTCGGAGCAGTAACTGAGATGATAGTAATGGAGGACTAAGCCAGAGGCGCTCTGTCGGAGCAGTAACTGAGATGATAGTAACGGAGGACTAAGCCAGAGGCGCTCTGTCGGAGCAGTAACTGAGATGATAGTAACGGAGGACTAGGCCAGAGGCGTTCTGCCGGAGCAGTAACTGAGATGATAGTAACGGAGGACTAGGCCAGAGGCGCTCTGTCGGAGCAGTAACTGAGATGATAGTAACGGAGGACTAAGCCAGAGGCGCTCTGTCGGAGCAGTAACTGAGATGATAGTAATGGAGGACTAGGCCAGAGGCGCTCTGCCGGAGCAGTAACTGAGATGATAGTAACGGAGGACTAGGCCAGAGGCGTTCTGTCAGAGCAGTAACTGAGATGACAGTAACGGAGGACTAGGCCAGAGGCGCTCTGTCGGAGCAGTAACTGAGATGATAGTAATGGAGGACTAGGACAGAAGCGCTCTGTCGGAGCAGTAACTGAGATGATAGTAACGGAGGACTAGGCCAGAGGCGCTGTGTCGGAGCAGTAACTGAGATGATAGTAACGGAGGACTAGGCCAGAGGCGCTCTGTCGGAGCAGTAACTGAGATGATAGTAACGGAGGACTAAGCCAGAGGCGCTCTGTCGGAGCAGTAACTGAGATGATAGTAATGGAGGACTAGGCCAGAGGCGCTCTGCCGGAGCAGTAACTGAGATGATAGTAACGGAGGACTAGGCCAGAGGCGTTCTGTCAGAGCAGTAACTGAGATGACAGTAACGGAGGACTAGGCCAGAGGCGCTCTGTCGGAGCAGTAACTGAGATGATAGTAATGGAGGACTAGGCCAGAGGCGCTCTGCCGGAGCAGTAACTGAGATGATAGTAACGGAGGACTAGGCCAGAGGCGCTGTGTCGAAGCAGTAACTGAGATGATAGTAATGGAGGACTAGGCCAGAGGCGCTCTGTCGGAGCAGTAACTGAGATGATAGTAACGGAGGACTAAACCAGAAGCGCTCTGTCGGAGCAGTAACTGAGATGATAGTAATGGAGGACTAGGCCAGAGGCGCTCTGTCGGAGCAGTAACTGAGATGATAGTAACGGAGGACTAAGCCAGAGGCGCTCTGTCGGAGCAGTAACTGAGATGATAGTAATGGAGGACTAGGCCAGAGGCGCTCTGCCGGAGCAGTAACTGAGATGATAGTAACGGAGGACTAGGCCAGAGGCGCTCTGTCGGAGCAGTAACTGAGATGATAGTAACAGAGGACTAGGCCAGAGGCGCTCTGTCGGAGCAGTAACTGAGATGATAGTAACGGAGGACTAGGCCAGAGGCGCTCTGTCGGAGCAGTAACTGAGATGATAGTAACGGAGGACTAGGCCAGAGGCGCTCTGTCGGAGCAGTAACTGAGATGATAGTAACGGAGGACTAGGCCAGAGGCGCTCTGTCGGAGCAGTAACTGAGATGATAGTAACAGAGGACTAGGCCAGACGCGCTCTGTCGGAGCAGTAACTGAGATGATAGTAACGGAGGACTAGGCCAGAGGCGCTCTGTCGGAGCAGTAACTGAGATGATAGTAACGGAGGACTAGGCCAGAGGCGCTCTGTCGGAGCAGTAACTGAGATGATAGTAACAGAGGACTAGGCCAGAGGCGCTCTGTCGGAGCAGTAACTGAGATGATAGTAACGGAGGACTAGGCCAGAGGCGCTCTGTCGGAGCAGTAACTGAGATGATAGTAACGGAGGACTAGGCCAGAGGCGCTCTGTCGGAGCAGTAACTGAGATGATAGTAACGGAGGACTAGGCCAGAGGCGCTCTGTCGGAGCAGTAACTGAGATGATAGTAACGGAGGACTAAGCCAGAGGCGCTCTGTCGGAGCAGTAACTGAGATGATAGTAACGGAGGACTAAGCCAGAGGCGCTCTGTCGGAGCAGTAACTGAGATGATAGTAACGGAGGACTAAGCCAGAGGCGCTCTGTCGGAGCAGTAACTGAGATGATAGTAACGGAGGACTAAGCCAGAGGCGCTCTGCCGGAGCAGTAACTGAGATGATAGTAATGGAGGACTAGGCCAGAGGCGCTCTGTCGGAGCAGTAACTGAGATGATAGTAACGGAGGACTAGGCCAGAGGCGCTCTGTCGGAGCAGTAACTGAGATGATAGTAACAGAGGACTAGGCCAGAGGCGCTCTGTCGGAGCAGTAACTGAGATGATAGTAACGGAGGACTAGGCCAGAGGCGCTCTGTCGGAGCAGTAACTGAGATGATAGTAACGGAGGACTAGGCCAGAGGCGCTCTGCCGGAGCAGTAACTGAGATGATAGTAACGGAGGACTAGGCCAGAGGCGCTCTGCCGGAGCAGTAACTGAGATGATAGTAATGGAGGACTAGGCCAGAGGCGCTCTGTCGGAGCAGTAACTGAGATGATAGTAACGGAGGACTAGGCCAGAGGCGCTCTGTCGGAGCAGTAACTGAGATGATAGTAACGGAGGACTAAACCAGAGGCGCTCTGTCGGAGCAGTAACTGAGATGATAGTAATGGAGGACTAGAGCAGAGGCGCTCTGTCGGAGCAGTAACTGAGATGATAGTAACGGAGGACTAGGCCAGAGGCGCTCTGTCGGAGCAGTAACTGAGATGATAGTAACGGAGGACTAGGCCAGAGGCGCTCTGTCGGAGCAGTAACTGAGATGATAGTAACGGAGGACTAGGCCAGAGGCGCTCTGCCGGAGCAGTAACTGAGATGATAGTAACGGAGGACTAGGCCAGAGGCGCTCTGCCGGAGCAGTAACTGAGATGATAGTAACGGAGGACTAGGCCAGAGGCGCTCTGCCGGAGCAGTAACTGAGATGATAGTAACGGAGGACTAGGCCAGAGGCGCTCTGCCGGAGCAGTAACTGAGATGATAGTAACGGAGGACTAGGCCAGAGGCGCTCTGTCGGAGCAGTAACTGAGATGATAGTAATGGAGGACTAGGCCAGAGGCGCTCTGTCGGAGCAGTAACTGAGATGATAGTAACGGAGGACTAGGCCAGAGGCGCTCTGTCGGAGCAGTAACTGAGATGATAGTAACGGAGGACTAGGCCAGAGGCGCTCTGTCGGAGCAGTAACTGAGATGATAGTAACGGAGGACTAGGCCAGAGGCGCTCTGTCGGAGCAGTAACTGAGATGATAGTAACGGAGGACTAGGCCAGAGGCGCTCTGTCGGAGCAGTAACTGAGATGATAGTAACGGAGGACTAGGCCAGAGGCGCTCTGCCGGAGCAGTAACTGAGATGATAGTAACGGAGGACTAGGCTAGAGGCGCTCTGCCGGAGCAGTAACTGAGATGATAGTAACGGAGGACTAAACCAGAGGCGCTCTGTCGGAGCAGTAACTGAGATGATAGTAACGGAGGACTAGGCCAGAGGCGCTCTGTCGGAGCAGTAACTGAGATGATAGTAACGGAGGACTAGGCCAGAGGCGCTCTGTCGGAGCAGTAACTGAGATGATAGTAATGGAGGACTAGGCCAGAGGCGCTCTGTCGGAGCAGTAACTGAGATGATAGTAACGGAGGACTAGGCCAGAGGCGCTCTGTCGGAGCAGTAACTGAGATGATAGTAACGGAGGACTAGGCCAGAGGCACTCTGTCGGAGCAGTAACTGAGATGATAGTAACGGAGGACTAAGCCAGAGGCGCTCTGTCGGAGCAGTAACTGAGATGATAGTAACGGAGGACTAGGCCAGAGGCGTTCTGTCGGAGCAGTAACTGAGATGATAGTAACGGAGGACTAGGCCAGAGGCGCTCTGCCGGAGCAGTAACTGAGATGATAGTAACGGAGGACTAGGCCAGAGGTGCTCTGCCGGAGCAGTAACTGAGATGATAGTAATGGAGGACTAGGCCAGAGGCGCTCTGCCGGAGCAGTAACTGAGATGATAGTAACGGAGGACTAAACCAGAAGCGCTCTGTCGGAGCAGTAACTGTGATGATAGTAACGGAGGACTAAGCCAGAGGCGCTCTGTCGGAGCAGTAACTGAGATGATAGTAACGGAGGACTAAGCCAGAGGCGCTCTGCTGGAGCAGTAACTGAGATGATAGTAATGGAGGACTAGGCCAGAGGCGCTCTGTCGGAGCAGTAACTGAGATGATAGTAACGGAGGACTAGGCCAGAGGCGCTCTGTCGGAGCAGTAACTGAGATGATAGTAACGGAGGACTAAGCCAGAGGCGCTCTGTCGGAGCAGTAACTGAGATGATAGTAACGGAGGACTAGGCCAGAGGCGTTCTGTCGGAGCAGTAACTGAGATGATAGTAACGGAGGACTAGGCCAGAGGCGCTCTGTCGGAGCAGTAACTGAGATGATAGTAACGGAGGACTAAGCCAGAGGCGCTCTGCCGGAGCAGTAACTGAGATGATAGTAACGGAGGACTAAACCAGAAGCGCTCTGCCGGAGCAGTAACTGAGATGATAGTAACGGAGGACTAGGCCAGAGGCGCTCTGCCGGAGCAGTAACTGAGATGATAGTAATGGAGGACTAGGCCAGAGGCGCTCTGTCGGAGCAGTAACTGAGATGATAGTAACGGAGGACTAAGCCAGAGGCCAGGAAGAAGTATATGTACCAGTCACTGGACATGTGCACTAATAAAGATCTAACCCAGTAAGAAGTATATGTACCAGTCACTGGACATGTGTACTAATAAAGACCTAACCCAGGAAGAAGTATATGTACCAGTCACTGGACATGTGTACTAATAAAGACCTAACCCAGGAAGAAGTATATGTACCAGTCACTGGACGTGTGTACTAATAAAGACCTAACCCAGGAAGAAGTATATGTACCAGTCACTGGACATGTGCACTAATAAAGACCTAACCCAGGAAGAAGTATACGTACCAGTCACTGGACGTGTGTACTAATAAAGACCTAACCCAGGAAGAAGTATACGTACCAGTCACTGGACCTGTGTACTAATAAAGACCTAACCCAGGAAGAAGTATACGTACCAGTCACTGGACCTGTGTACTAATAAAGACCTAACCCAGGAAGAAGTATACGTACCAGTCACTGGACGTGTGTACTAATAAAGATCTAACCCAGGAAGAAGTATACGTACCGGTCACTGGACATGTGTACTAATAAAGACCTAACCCAGGAAAAAGTATACGTACCAGTCACTGGACGTGTGCACTAATAAAGACCTAACCCAGGAAGAAGTATATGTACCGGTCACTGGACATGTGTACTAATAAAGATCTAACCCAGGAAGAAGTATACGTACCAGTCACTGGACATGTGCACTAATAAAGACCTAACCCAGGAAGAAGTGTATGTACCAGTCACTGGACATGTGTACTAATAAAGACCTAACCCAGGAAGAAGTGTATGTACCAGTCACTGGACATGTGCACTAATAAAGATCTAACCCAGGAAGAAGTATACGTACCAGTCACTGGACATGTGCACTAATAAAGACCTAACCCAGGAAGAAGTATACGTACCAGTCACTGGACATGTCTACTAATAAAGACCTAACCCAGGAAGAAGTATATGTACCAGTCACTGGACATGTGCACTAATAAAGACCTAACCCAGGAAGAAGTATATGTACCAGTCACTGGACATGTGCACTAATAAAGACCTAACCCAGGAAGAAGTATACGTACCAGTCACTGGACGTGTGTACTAATAAAGATCTAACCCAGGAAGAAGTATATGTACCAGTCACTGGACATGTGCACTAATAAAGATCTAACCCAGGAAGAAGTATATGTACCAGTCACTGGACATGTGTACTAATAAAGACCTAACCCAGGAAGAAGTATATGTACCAGTCACTGGACATGTGCACTAATAAAGATCTAACCCAGGAAGAAGTATATGTACCAGTCACTGGACATGTGTACTAATAAAGACCTAACCCAGGAAGAAGTATATGTACCAGTCACTGGACGTGTGTACTAATAAAGACCTAACCCAGGAAGAAGTATATGTACCAGTCACTGGACGTGTGTACTAATAAAGACCTAACCCAGGAAGAAGTATATGTACCAGTCACTGGACGTGTGTACTAATAAAGACCTAACCCAGGAAGAAGTATATGTACCAGTCACTGGACATGTGTACTAATAAATACCTAACCGAGGAAGAAGTATATGTACCAGTCACTGGATGTGTGCACTAATAAAGATCTAACCCAGGAAGAAGTGTACGTACCAGTCACTGGACGTGTGCACTAATAAAGATCTAACCCAGGAAGAAGTATACGTACCAGACACTGGACATGTCTAATAATAAAGACCTAACCCAGGAAGAAGTATATGTACCAGTCACTGGACGTGTGTACTAATAAAGACCTAACCCAGGAAGAAGTGTATGTACCAGTCACTGGACATGTGTACTAATAAAGACCTAACCCAGGAAGAAGTATATGTACCAGTCACTGGACATGTGTACTAATAAAGACCTAACCCAGGAAGAAGTATACGTACCAGTCACTGGACATGTGTACTAATAAAGACCTAACCCAGGAAGAAGTATACGTACCAGTCACTTGACATGTGTACTAATAAAGATCTAACCCAGGAAGAAGTATACGTACCAGTCACTGGACATGTGTACTAATAAAGACCTAACCCAGGAAGAAGTGTATGTACCAGTCACTGGACATGTGTACTAATAAAGACCTAACCCAGGAAGAAGTGTATGTACCAGTCACTGGACGTGTGTACTAATAAAGACCTAACCCAGGAAGAAGTGTATGTACCAGTCACTGGACGTGTGTACTAATAAGGACTTAACCCAGGAAGAAGTATACGTACCGGTCACTGGACGTGTGTACTAATAAAGACCTAACCCAGGAAGAAGTATACGTACCAGTCACTGGAAGTGTGTACTAATAAAGACCTAACCCAGGAAGAAGTGTATGTACCAGTCACTGGACGTGTGTACTAATAAGGACCTAACCCAGGAAGAAGTATATGTACCGGTCACTGGACATGTGTACTAATAAAGACCTAACCCAGGAAGAAGTGTATGTACCAGTCACTGGACATGTGTACTAATAAAGACCTAACCCAGGAAGAAGTATATGTACCAGTCACTGGACGTGTGCACTAATAAAGATCAAACCCAGGAAGAAGTATACGTACCAGTCACTGGACATGTGTACTAATAAAGACCTAACTCAGGAAGAAGTGTATGTACCAGTCACTGAACATGTGTACTAATAAAGACCTAACCCAGGAAGAAGTATATGTACCAGTCACTGGACGTGTGTACTAATAAAGACCTAACCCAGGAAGAAGTATACGTACCAGTCACTGGACATGTGCACTAATAAAGACCTAACCTAGGAAGAAGTATATGTACCAGTCACTGGACGTGTGTACTAATAAAGACCTAACCCAGGAAGAAGTATACGTACCAGTCACTGGACATGTGTACTAATAAAGACCTAACCCAGGAAGAAGTGTATGTACCAGTCACTGGACGTGTGCACTAATAAAGACCTAACCCAGGAAGAAGTATACGTACCAGTCACTGGACGTGTGCACTAATAAAGACCTAACCCAGGAAGAAGTATACGTACCAGTCACTGGACGTGTGTACTAATAAAGACCTAACCCAGGAAGAAGTGTATGTACCAGTCACTGGACATGTGTACTAATAACGACCTAACCCAGGAAGAAGTGTATGTATCAGTCACTGGACATGTGCACTAATAAAGACCTAACCCAGGAAGAAGTATATGTACCAGTCACTGGACATGTGTACTAATAAAGACCTAACCCAGGAAGAAGTGTATGTACCAGTCACTGGACATGTGCACTAATAAAGACCTGACCCAGGAATAAGTATACGTACCAGTCACTGGACATGTGTACTAATAAAGATCTAACCCAGGAAGAAGTGTATGTACCAGTCACTGGACATGTGTACTAATAAAGATCTAACCCAGGAAGAAGTATATGTACCAGTCACTGGACATGTGCACTAATAAAGAGCTAACCCAGGAAGAAGTATATGTACCAGTCACTGGACATGTGTACTAATAAAGATCTAACCCAGGAAGAAGTGTATGTACCAGTCACTGGACATGTGTACTAATAAAGATCTAACCCAGGAAGAAGTATATGTACCAGTCAATGGACATGTGCACTAATAAAGAGCTAACCCAGGAAGAAGTATACGTACCAGTCACTGGACGTGTGTACTAATAAAGACCTAACCCAGGAAGAAGTGTATGTACCAGTCACTGGACGTGTGTACTAATAAAGACCTAACCCAGGAAGAAGTGTACGTACCAGTCACTGGACGTGTGTACTAATAAAGACCTAACCCATGAAGAAGTATACGTACCAGTCACTGGACATGTGCACTAATAAAGACCTAACCCAGGAAGAAGTGTATGTACCAGTCACTGGACGTGTGCACTAATAAAGACCTAACCCAGGAAGAAGTGTATGTACCAGTCACTGGACGTGTGTACTAATAAAGACCTAACCCAGGAAGAAGTGTACGTAGCAGTCACTGGACGTGTGTACTAATAAAGACCTAACCCAGGAAGAAGTATACGTACCAGTCACTGGACATGTGCACTAATAAAGACCTAACCCAGGAAGAAGTGTATGTACCAGTCACTGGACGTGTGCACTAATAAAGACCTAACCCAGGAACAAGTGTATGTACCAGTCACTGGACGTGTGCACTAATAAAGATCTAACCCTGGAAGAAGTGTATGTACCAGTCACTGGACATGTGTACTAATAAAGACCTAACCCAGGAAGAAGTATATGTACCAGTCACTGGACATGTGTACTAATAAAGACCTAACCCAGGAAGAAGTGTATGTACCAGTCACTGGACATGTGTACTAATAAAGATCTAACCCAGGAAGAAGTATACGTACCAGTCACTGGACGTGTGTACTAATAAAGATCTAACCCAGGAAGAAGTGTACGTACCAGTCACTGGACATGTGTACTAATAAAGATCTAACCCAGGAAGAAGTGTATGTACCAGTCACTGGACGTGTGCACTAATAAAGACCTAACCCAGGAAGAAGTATACGTACCAGTCACTGGACATGTGTACTAATAAAGATCTAACCCAGGAAGAAGTGTATGTACCAGTCACTGGACGTGTCACTAATAAAGACCTAACCCAGGAAGAAGTGTATGTACCAGTCACTGGACATCTGTACTAATAAAGACCTAACCCAGGAAGAAGTATATGTACCAGTCACTGGACATGTGTACTAATAAAGACCTAACCCAGGAAGAAGTGTATGTACCAGTCACTGGACGTGTGCACTAATAAAGACCTAACCCAGGAAGAAGTATATGTACCAGTCACTGGACATGTGTACTAATAAAGATCTAACTCAGGAAGACGTATATATACCAGTCACTGGACGTGTGTACTAATAAAGACCTAACCCAGGAAGAAGTGTATGTACCAGTCACTGGACGTGTGTACTAATAAAGACCTAACCCAGGAAGAAGTGTATGTACCAGTCACTGGACGTGTGTACTAATAAAGACCTAACCCAGGAAGAAGTGTATGTACCAGTCACTGGACATGTGTACTAATAAAGACCTAACCCAGGAAGAAGTATACGTACCAGTCACTGGACGTGTGTACTAATAAAGACCTAACCCAGGAAGAAGTATACGTACCAGTCACTGGACGTGTGTACTAATAAAGACATAACCCAGGAACAAGTATATGTACCAGTCACTGGACATGTGTACTAATAAAGACATAACCCAGGAAGAAGTATACGTACCAGTCACTGGACATGTGTACTAATAAAGACCTAACCCAGGAAGAAGTATATGTACCAGTCACTGGACATGTGTACTAATAAAGACCTAACCCAGGAAGAAGTATACGTACCAGTCACTGGACATGTGTACTAATAAAGATCTAACCCAGGAAGAAGTGTACGTACCAGTCACTGGACGTGTGTACTAATAAAGACCTAACCCAGGAAGAAGTATACGTACCAGTCACTGGACGTGTGTACTAATAAAGATCTAACCCAGGAAGAAGTATACGTACCAGTCACTGGACGTGTGTACTAATAAAGACCTAACCCAGGAAGAAGTGTATGTACCAGTCACTGGACATGTGTACTAATAAAGACCTAACCCAGGAAGAAGTATACGTACCAGTCACTGGACATGTGTACTAATAAAGACCTAACCCAGGAAGAAGTATACGTACCAGTCACTGGACGTGTGTACTAATAAAGACCTAACCCAGGAACAAGTATATGTACCAGTCACTGGACATGTGTACTAATAAAGACATAACCCAGGAAGAAGTATACGTACCAGTCACTGGACATGTGTACTAATAAAGACCTAACCCAGGAAGAAGTATATGTACCAGTCACTGGACATGTGTACTAATAAAGACCTAACCCAGGAAGAAGTATACGTACCAGTCACTGGACATGTGTACTAATAAAGATCTAACCCAGGAAGAAGTGTACGTACCAGTCACTGGACGTGTGTACTAATAAAGACCTAACCCAGGAAGAAGTATACGTACCAGTCACTGGACGTGTGTACTAATAAAGATCTAACCCAGGAAGAAGTATACGTACCAGTCACTGGACGTGTGTACTAATAAAGACCTAACCCAGGAAGAAGTGTATGTACCAGTCACTGGACATGTGTACTAATAAAGACCTAACCCAGGAAGAAGTATACGTACCAGTCACTGGACATGTGTACTAATAAAGATCTAACCCAGGAAGAAGTATACGTACCAGTCACTGGACATGTGTACTAATAAAGACCTAACCCAGGAAGAAGTGTATGTACCAGTCACTGGACATGTGTACTAATAAAGACCTAACCCAGGAAGAAGTGTATGTACCAGTCACTGGACGTGTGTACTAATAAAGACCTAACCCAGGAAGAAGTGTATGTACCAGTCACTGGACGTGTGTACTAATAAGGACCTAACCCAGGAAGAAGTATACGTACCGGTCACTGGACGTGTGTACTAATAAAGACCTAACCCAGGAAGAAGTATATGTACCAGTCACTGGACGTGTGTACTAATAAAGACCTAACCCAGGAAGAAGTGTATGTACCAGTCACTGGACGTGTGTACTAATAAGGACCTAACCCAGGAAGAAGTATACGTACCGGTCACTGGACATGTGTACTAATAAAGACCTAACCCAGGAAGAAGTGTATGTACCAGTCACTGGACATGTGTACTAATAAAGACCTAACCCAGGAAGAAGTATATGTACCAGTCACTGGACGTGTGCACTAATAAAGATCAAACCCAGGAAGAAGTATACGTACCAGTCACTGGACATGTGTACTAATAAAGACCTAACCCAGGAAGAAGTGTATGTACCAGTCACTGGACATGTGTACTAATAAAGACCTAACCCAGGAAGAAGTATATGTACCAGTCACTGGACGTGTGTACTAATAAAGACCTAACCCAGGAAGAAGTATACGTACCAGTCACTGGACATGTGTACTAATAAAGACCTAACCCAGGAAGAAGTGTATGTACCAGTCACTGGACGTGTGCACTAATAAAGACCTAACCCAGGAAGAAGTATACGTACCAGTCACTGGACGTGTGCACTAATAAAGACCTAACCCAGGAAGAAGTATACGTACCAGTCACTGGACGTGTGTACTAATAAAGACCTAACCCAGGAAGAAGTGTATGTACCAGTCACTGGACATGTGTACTAATAACGACCTAACCCAGGAAGAAGTGTATGTATCAGTCACTGGACATGTGCACTAATAAAGACCTAACCCAGGAAGAAGTATATGTACCATTCACTGGACATGTGTACTAATAAAGACCTAACCCAGGAAGAAGTGTATGTACCAGTCACTGGACATGTGCACTAATAAAGACCTGACCCAGGAATAAGTATACGTACCAGTCACTGGACATGTGTACTAATAAAGATCTAACCCAGGAAGAAGTGTATGTACCAGTCACTGGACATGTGTACTAATAAAGATCTAACCCAGGAAGAAGTATATGTACCAGTCACTGGACATGTGCACTAATAAAGAGCTAACCCAGGAAGAAGTATATGTACCAGTCACTGGACATGTGTACTAATAAAGATCTAACCCAGGAAGAAGTGTATGTACCAGTCACTGGACATGTGTACTAATAAAGATCTAACCCAGGAAGAAGTATATGTACCAGTCAATGGACATGTGCACTAATAAAGAGCTAACCCAGGAAGAAGTATACGTACCAGTCACTGGACATGTGTACTAATAAAGACCTAACCCAGGAAGAAGTGTATGTACCAGTCACTGGACGTGTGTACTAATAAAGACCTAACCCAGGAAGAAGTGTACGTACCAGTCACTGGACGTGTGTACTAATAAAGACCTAACCCAGGAAGAAGTATACGTACCAGTCACTGGACATGTGCACTAATAAAGACCTAACCCAGGAAGAAGTGTATGTACCAGTCACTGGACGTGTGCACTAATAAAGACCTAACCCAGGAAGAAGTGTATGTACCAGTCACTGGACGTGTGTACTAATAAAGACCTAACCCAGGAAGAAGTGTACGTACCAGTCACTGGACGTGTGTACTAATAAAGAGCTAACCCAGGAAGAAGTATACGTACCAGTCACTGGACATGTGCACTAATAAAGACCTAACCCAGGAAGAAGTGTATGTACCAGTCACTGGACGTGTGCACTAATAAAGATCTAACCCTGGAAGAAGTGTATGTACCAGTCACTGGACATGTGTACTAATAAAGACCTAACCCAGGAAGAAGTATATGTACCAGTCACTGGACATGTGTACTAATAAAGACCTAACCCAGGAAGAAGTGTATGTACCAGTCACTGGACATGTGTACTAATAAAGATCTAACCCAGGAAGAAGTATACGTACCAGTCACTGGACGTGTGTACTAATAAAGATCTAACCCAGGAAGAAGTGTATGTACCAGTCACTGGACATGTGTACTAATAAAGATCTAACCCAGGAAGAAGTGTATGTACCAGTCACTGGACGTGTGCACTAATAAAGACCTAACCCAGGAAGAAGTATACGTACCAGTCACTGGACATGTGTACTAATAAAGATCTAACCCAGGAAGAAGTGTATGTACCAGTCACTGGACGTGTCACTAATAAAGACCTAACCCAGGAAGAAGTGTATGTACCAGTCACTGGACATCTGTACTAATAAAGACCTAACCCAGGAAGAAGTATATGTACCAGTCACTGGACATGTGTACTAATAAAGACCTAACCCAGGAAGAAGTGTATGTACCAGTCACTGGACGTGTGCACTAATAAAGACCTAACCCAGGAAGAAGTATATGTACCAGTCACTGGACATGTGTACTAATAAAGATCTAACTCAGGAAGACGTATATATACCAGTCACTGGACGTGTGTACTAATAAAGACCTAACCCAGGAAGAAGTGTATGTACCAGTCACTGGACGTGTGTACTAATAAAGACCTAACCCAGGAAGAAGTGTATGTACCAGTCACTGGACGTGTGTACTAATAAAGACCTAACCCAGGAAGAAGTGTATGTACCAGTCACTGGACATGTGTACTAATAAAGACCTAACCCAGGAAGAAGTATACGTACCAGTCACTGGACATGTGTACTAATAAAGACCTAACCCAGGAAGAAGTATACGTACCAGTCACTGGACGTGTGTACTAATAAAGACCTAACCCAGGAACAAGTATATGTACCAGTCACTGGACATGTGTACTAATAAAGACATAACCCAGGAAGAAGTATACGTACCAGTCACTGGACATGTGTACTTATAAAGACCTAACCCAGGAAGAAGTATATGTACCAGTCACTGGACATGTGTACTAATAAAGACCTAACCCAGGAAGAAGTATACGTACCAGTCACTGGACATGTGTACTAATAAAGATCTAACCCAGGAAGAAGTGTACGTACCAGTCACTGGACGTGTGTACTAATAAAGACCTAACCCAGGAAGAAGTATACGTACCAGTCACTGGACGTGTGTACTAATAAAGATCTAACCCAGGAAGAAGTATACGTACCAGTCACTGGACGTGTGTACTAATAAAGACCTAACCCAGGAAGAAGTGTATGTACCAGTCACTGGACATGTGCACTAATAAAGATCTAACCCAGGAAGAAGTCTATGTACCAGTCACTGGACGTGTGCACTAATAAAGACCTAACCCAGGAAGAAGTGTACGTACCAGTCACTGGACGTGTGTAATAATAAACACCTAACCCAGGAAGAAGTATACGTACCAGTCACTGGACGTGTGTACTAATAAATACCTAACCCAGGAAGAAGTATACGTACCAGTCACTGGACGTGTGTACTAATAAAGATCTAACCCAGGAAGAAGTGTACGTACCAGTCACTGGACGTGTGTACTAATAAAGACCTAACCCAGGAAGAAGTGTATGTACCAGTCACTGGACGTGTGCACTAATAAAGACCTAACCCAGGAAGAAGTTTACGTACCAGTCACTGGACATGTGTACTAATAAAGATCTAACCCAGGAAGAAGTATACGTACCAGTCACTGGACGTGTGTACTAATAAAGACCTAACCCAGGAAGAAGTATATGTACCAGTCACTGGACATGTGCACTAATAAAGACCTAACCCAGGAAGAAGTATACGTACCAGTCACTGGACGTGTGTACTAATAAAGACCTAACCCAGGAAGAAGTATATGTACCAGTCACTGGACATGTGCACTAATAAAGACCTAACCCAGGAAGAAGTATACGTACCGGTCACTGGACATGTGCACTAATAAAGACCTAACCCAGGAAGAAGTATACGTACCAGTCACTGGACGTGTGTACTAATAAAGACCTAACCCAGGAAGAAGTATACGTACCGGTCACTGGACATGTGCACTAATAAAGACCTAACCCAGGAAGAAGTATACGTACCAGTCACTGGACATGTGCACTAATAAAGACCTAACCCAGGAAGAAGTATACGTACCGGTCACTGGACATGTGCACTAATAAAGACCTAACCCAGGAAGAAGTATACGTACCAGTCACTGGACATGTGTACTAATAAAGACCTAACCCAGGAAGAAGTGTACGTACCAGTCACTGGACATGTGTACTAATAAAGACCTAACCCAGGAAGAAGTATACGTACCAGTCACTGGACATGTGCACTAATAAAGACCTAACCCAGGAAGAAGTATACGTACCAGTCACTGGACATGTGCACTAATAAAGACCTAACCCAGGAAGAAGTATATGTACCAGTCACTGGACATGTGCACTAATAAAGACCTAACCAAGGAAGAAGTGTACGTACCAGTCACTGGACATGTGTACTAATAAAGATCTAACCCAGGAAGAAGTCTATGTACCAGTCACTGGACATGTGTACTAATAAAGACCTAACCCAGGAAGAAGTGTACGTACCAGTCACTGGACATGTGTACTAATAAAGACCTAACCCAGGAAGAAGTATACGTACCAGTCACTGGACATGTGTACTAATAAAGACATAACCCAGGAAGAAGTGTATGTACCAGTCACTGGACATGTGTACTAATAAAGACCTAACCCAGGAAGAAGTATACGTACCAGTCACTGGACATGTGTACTAATAAAGACCTAACCCAGGAAGAAGTGTACGTACCAGTCACTGGACATGTGTACTAATAAAGACCTAACCCAGGAAGAAGTATACGTACCAGTCACTGGACATGTGTACTAATAAAGACCTAACCCAGGAAGAAGTGTATGTACCAGTCACTGGACATGTGTACTAATAAAGACCTAACCCAGGAAGAAGTATACGTACCAGTCACTGGACATGTGTACTAATAAAGACCTAACCCAGGAAGAAGTGTATGTACCAGTCACTGGACGTGTGTACTAATAAAGACCTAACCCAGGAAGAAGTATATGTACCAGTCACTGGACATGTGCACTAATAAAGAGCTAACCCAGGAAGAAGTATACGTACCAGTCACTGGACATGTGCACTAATAAAGATCTAACCCAGGAAGAAGTGTACGTACCAGTCACTGGACGTGTGTACTAATAAAGATCTAACCCAGGAAGAAGTATACGTACCAGTCACTGGACGTGTGTACTAATAAAGACCTAACCCAGGAAGAAGTGTATGTACCAGTCACTGGACGTGTGTACTAATAAAGATCTAACCCAGGAAGAAGTATACGTACCAGTCACTGGACATGTGCACTAATAAAGACCTAACCCAGGAAGAAGTATACGTACCAGTCACTGGACATGTGCACTAATAAAGACCTAACCCAGGAAGAAGTATATGTACCAGTCACTGGACGTGTGTATTAATAAAGACCTAACCCAGGAAGAAGTATATGTACCAGTCACTGGACATGTGCACTAATAAAGACCTAACCCAGGAAGAAGTATACGTACCAGTCACTGGACGTGTGTACTAATAAAGACCTAACCCAGGAAGAAGTATATGTACCAGTCACTGGACATGTGCACTAATAAAGACCTAACCCAGGAAGAAGTATACGTACCGGTCACTGGACATGTGCACTAATAAAGACCTAACCCAGGAAGAAGTATACGTACCAGTCACTGGACGTGTGTACTAATAAAGACCTAACCCAGGAAGAAGTATACGTACCGGTCACTGGACATGTGCACTAATAAAGACCTAACCCAGGAAGAAGTATACGTACCAGTCACTGGACATGTGCACTAATAAAGACCTAACCCAGGAAGAAGTATACGTACCGGTCACTGGACATGTGCACTAATAAAGACCTAACCCAGGAAGAAGTATACGTACCAGTCACTGGACATGTGTACTAATAAAGACCTAACCCAGGAAGAAGTGTACGTACCAGTCACTGGACATGTATACTAATAAAGACCTAACCCAGGAAGAAGTATACGTACCAATCACTGGACGTGTGTACTAATAAAGACCTAACCCAGGAAGAAGTATACGTACCAGTCACTGGACATGTGCACTAATAAAGACCTAACCCAGGAAGAAGTATATGTACCAGTCACTGGACATGTGCACTAATAAAGACCTAACCAAGGAAGAAGTGTACGTACCAGTCACTGGACATGTGTACTAATAAAGATCTAACCCAGGAAGAAGTCTATGTACCAGTCACTGGACATGTGTACTAATAAAGACCTAACCCAGGAAGAAGTGTACGTACCAGTCACTGGACATGTGTACTAATAAAGACCTAACCCAGGAAGAAGTATACGTACCAGTCACTGGACATGTGTACTAATAAAGACATAACCCAGGAAGAAGTGTATGTACCAGTCACTGGACATGTGTACTAATAAAGACCTAACCCAGGAAGAAGTATACGTACCAGTCACTGGACATGTGTACTAATAAAGACCTAACCCAGGAAGAAGTGTACGTACCAGTCACTGGACATGTGTACTAATAAAGACCTAACCCAGGAAGAAGTATACGTACCAGTCACTGGACATGTGTACTAATAAAGACCTAACCCAGGAAGAAGTGTATGTACCAGTCACTGGACATGTGTACTAATAAAGACCTAACCCAGGAAGAAGTATACGTACCAGTCACTGGACATGTGTACTAATAAAGACCTAACCCAGGAAGAAGTGTATGTACCAGTCACTGGACGTGTGTACTAATAAAGACCTAACCCAGGAAGAAGTATATGTACCAGTCACTGGACATGTGCACTAATAAAGAGCTAACCCAGGAAGAAGTATACGTACCAGTCACTGGACATGTGCACTAATAAAGATCTAACCCAGGAAGAAGTGTACGTACCAGTCACTGGACGTGTGTACTAATAAAGATCTAACCCAGGAAGAAGTATACGTACCAGTCACTGGACGTGTGTACTAATAAAGACCTAACCCAGGAAGAAGTGTATGTACCAGTCACTGGACGTGTGTACTAATAAAGATCTAACCCAGGAAGAAGTATACGTACCAGTCACTGGACATGTGCACTAATAAAGACCTAACCCAGGAAGAAGTATACGTACCAGTCACTGGACATGTGCACTAATAAAGACCTAACCCAGGAAGAAGTATATGTACCAGTCACTGGACGTGTGTACTAATAAAGACCTAACCCAGGAAGAAGTGTATGTACCAGTCACTGGACGTGTGTACTAATAAAGACCTAACCCAGGAAGAAGTATACGTACCAGTCACTGGACGTGTGTACTAATAAAGACCTAACCCAGGAAGAAGTATACGTACCAGTCACTGGACGTGTGTACTAATAAAGACCTAACCCAGGAAGAAGTATACGTACCAGTCACTGGACGTGTGCACTAATAAAGACCTAACCCAGGAAGAAGTATACGTACCAGTCACTGGACGTGTGTACTAATAAAGACCTAACCCAGGAAGAAGTGTATGTACCAGTCACTGGACATGTGTACTAGTAAAGACCTAACCCAGGAAGAAGTATACGTACCAGTCACTGGACATGTGTACTAATAAAGACCTAACCCAGTAAGAAGTATACGTACCAGTCACTGGACGTGTGTACTAATACAGACCTAACCCAGGAAGAAGTATACGTACCAGTCACTGGACGTGTGCACTAATAAAGATCTAACCCAGGAAGAAGTGTATGTACCAGTCACTGGACGTGTGTACTAATAAAGACCTAACCCAGGAAGAAGTGTATGTACCAGTCACTGGACGTGTGCACTAATAAAGACCTAACCCAGGAAGAAGTATACGTACCAGTCACTGGACGTGTGTACTAATAAAGACCTAACCCAGGAAGAAGTATATGTACCAGCCACTGGACGTGTGTACTAATAAAGACCTAACCCAGGAAGAAGTGTATGTACCAGTCACTGGACATGTGTACTAATAAAGACCTAACCCAGGAAGAAGTATACGTACAAGTCACTGGACGTGTGTACTAATAAAGACCTAACCCAGGAAGAAGTGTATGTACCAGTCACTGGACATGTGTACTAATAAAGACCTAACCCAGGAAGAAGTGTATGTACCAGTCACTGGACATGTGTACTAATAAAGACCTAACCCAGGAAGAAGTGTATGTACCAGTCACTGGACATGTGTACTAATAAAGACCTAACCCAGGAAGAAGTATACGTACCAGTCACTGGACATGTGTACTAATAAAGACCTAACCCAGGAAGAAGTATACGTACCAGTCACTGGACATGTGTACTAATAAAGACCTAACCCAGGAAGAAGTATACGTACCAGTCACTGGACGTGTGTACTAATAAAGACCTAACCCAGGAAGAAGTGTATGTACCAGTCACTGGACATGTGTACTAATAAAGACCTAACCCAGGAAGAAGTGTATGTACCAGTCACTGGACATGTGTACTAATAAAGACCTAACCCAGGAAGAAGTGTATGTACCAGTCACTGGACGTGTGTACTAATAAAGACCTAACCCAGGAAGAAGTATACGTACCAGTCACTGGACGTGTGTACTAATAAAGACCTAACCCAGGAAGAAGTGTATGTACCAGTCACTGGACATGTGTACTAATAAAGACCTAACCCAGGAAGAAGTATATGTACCAGTCACTGGACGTGTGCACTAATAAAGACCTAACCCAGGAAGAAGTGTATGTACCAGTCACTGGACGTGTGCACTAATAAAGACCTAACCCAGGAAGAAGTGTATGTACCAGTCACTGGACATGTGTACTAATAAAGACCTAACCCAGGAAGAAGTATACGTACCAGTCACTGGACATGTGTACTAATAAAGACCTAACCCAGGAAGAAGTATACGTACCAGTCACTGGACGTGTGTACTAATAAAGACCTAACCCAGGAAGAAGTGTATGTACCAGTCACTGGACATGTGTACTAATAAAGACCTAACCCAGGAAGAAGTGTATGTACCAGTCACTGGACATGTGTACTAATAAAGACCTAACCCAGGAAGAAGTGTATGTACCAGTCACTGGACATGTGTACTAATAAAGACCTAACCCAGGAAGAAGTATACGTACCAGTCACTGGACATGTGTACTAATAAAGACCTAACCCAGGAAGAAGTATACGTACCAGTCACTGGACATGTGTACTAATAAAGACCTAACCCAGGAAGAAGTATACGTACCAGTCACTGGACATGTGTACTAATAAAGATCTAACCCAGGAAGAAGTGTATGTACCAGTCACTGGACATGTGTACTAATAAAGATCTAACCCAGGAAGAATTGTATGTACCAGTCACTGGACATGTGTACTAATAAAGATCTAACCCAGGTAGAAGTGTACGTACCAGTCACTGGACATGTGTACTAATAAAGATCTAACCCAGGAAGAAGTATATGTACCAGTCACTGGACATGTGTACTAATAAAGATCTAACCCAGGAAGAAGTGTATGTACCAGTCACTGGACATGTGCACTAATAAAGACCTGACCCAGGAATAAGTATATGTACCAGTCACTGGACATGTGCACTAATAAAGATCTAACCCAGGAAGAAGTATACGTACCAGTCACTGGACATGTGCGCTAATAAAGACATAACCCAGGAAGAAGTATATGTACCAGTCACTGGACGTGTGTACTAATAAAGATCTAACCCAGGAAGAAGTATACGTACCAGTCACAGGACATATGTACTAATAAAGACCTAACCCAGGAAGAAGTGTATGTACCAGTCACTGGACGTGTGTACTAATAAAGATCTAACCCAGGAAGAAGTATACGTACCAGTCACTGGACATATGTACTAATAAAGACCTGACCCAGGAATAAGTATATGTACCAGTCACTGGACATGTGCACTAATAAAGATCTAACCCAGGAAGAAGTAAACGTACCAGTCACTGGACATGTGCGCTAATAAAGACATAACCCAGGAAGAAGTATACGTACCAGTCACTGGACATATGTACTAATAAAGACCTAACCCAGGAAGAAGTATACGTACCAGTCACTGGACATGTGTACTAATAAAGACCTAACCCAGGAAGAAGTATACGTACCAGTCACTGGACATGTGTACTAATAAAGACCTAACCCAGGAAGAAGTATACGTACCAGTCACTGGACATGTGTACTAATAAAGACCTGACCCAGGAATAAGTATATGTACCAGTCACTGGACATGTGCACTAATAAAGATCTAACCCAGGAAGAAGTATACGTACCAGTCACTGGACATGTGCGCTAATAAAGACATAACCCAGGAAGAAGTATACGTACCAGTCACTGGACATATGTACTAATAAAGACCTAACCCAGGAAGAAGTATACGTACCAGTCACTGGACATGTGTACTAATAAAGACCTAACCCAGGAAGAAGTATACGTACCAGTCACTGGACATGTGTACTAATAAAGACCTAACCCAGGAAGAAGTATACGTACCAGTCACTGGACATGTGTACTAATAAAGATCTAACCCAGGAAGAAGTGTACGTACCAGTCACTGGACATGTGTACTAATAAAGATCTAACCCAGGAAGAAGTATATGTACCAGTCACTGGACATGTGAACTAATAAAGATTTAACCCAGGAAGAAGTGTATGTACCAGTCACTGGACATGTGCACTAATAAAGATCTAACCCAGGAAGAAGTGTATGTACCAGTCACTGGACGTGTGTACTAATAAAGATCTAACCCAGGAAGAAGTATATGTACCAGTCACTGGACATGTGTACTAATAAAGACCTAACCCAGGAAGAAGTGTACGTACCAGTCACTGGACATGTGCACTAATAAAGACCTAACCCAGGAATAAGTATATGTACCAGTCACTGGACATGTGTACTAATAAAGACCTAACCCAGGAAGAAGTATACGTACCAGTCACTGGACATGTGTACTAATAAAGATCTAACCCAGGAAGAAGTGTACGTACCAGTCACTGGACATGTGTACTAATAAAGATCTAACCCAGGAAGAAGTATATGTACCAGTCACTGGATATGTGAACTAATAAAGATTTAACCCAGGAAGAAGTGTATGTACCAGTCACTGGACATGTGCACTAATAAAGATCTAACCCAGGAAGAAGTGTATGTACCAGTCACTGGACGTGTGTACTAATAAAGATCTAACCCAGGAAGAAGTATATGTACCAGTCACTGGACATGTGCACTAATAAAGACCTAACCCAGGAAGAAGTGTACGTACCAGTCACTGGACATGTGTACTAATAAAGATCTAACCCAGGAAGAAGTATACGTACCAGTCACTGGACGTGTGTACTAATAAAGACCTAACCCAGGAAGAAGTGTATGTACCAGTCACTGGTAGGGTTACCACCCAGCCGGTATTTTACCGGTAGGCCGGTAAAAAATTGGCTTCTGTCCAAAGTTAAGTCTATGGCCGTAAATGCCATGGCCGGTATTTTTTGGAAGAAAAGGTGGCAACCCTAGTCACTGGACATGTGTACTAATAAAGACCTAACCAAGGAAGAAGTGTATGTACCAGTCACTGGACGTGTGTACTAATAAAGACCTAACCCAGCAAGAAGTATATGTACCAGTCACTGGACATGTGCACTAATAAAGAGCTAACCCAGGAAGAAGTTTACGTACCAGTCACTGGACATGTGCACTAATAAAGATCTAACCCAGGAAGAAGTGTACGTACCAGTCACTGGACGTGTGTACTAATAAAGATCTAACCCAGGAAGAAGTATACGTACCAGTCACTGGACGTGTGTACTAATAAAGACCTAACCCAGGAAGAAGTGTATGTACCAGTCACTGGACGTGTGTACTAATAAAGATCTAACCCAGGAAGAAGTATACGTACCAGTCACTGGACATGTGCACTAATAAAGACCTAACCCAGGAAGAAGTATACGTACCAGTCACTGGACATGTGTACTAATAAAGACCTAACCCAGGAAGAAGTATACGTACCAGTCACTGGACGTGTGTACTAATAAAGACCTAACCCAGGAAGAAGTGTATGTACCAGTCACTGGACATGTGTACTAGTAAAGACCTAACCCAGGAAGAAGTATACGTACCAGTCACTGGACATGTGTACTAATAAAGACCTAACCCAGTAAGAAGTATACGTACCAGTCACTGGACGTGTGTACTAATACAGACCTAACCCAGGAAGAAGTATACGTACCAGTCACTGGACGTGTGCACTAATAAAGATCTAACCCAGGAAGAAGTGTATGTACCAGTCACTGGACGTGTGTACTAATAAAGACCTAACCCAGGAAGAAGTGTATGTACCAGTCACTGGACGTGTGCACTAATAAAGACCTAACCCAGGAAGAAGTATACGTACCAGTCACTGGACGTGTGTACTAATAAAGACCTAACCCAGGAAGAAGTATATGTACCAGCCACTGGACGTGTGTACTAATAAAGACCTAACCCAGGAAGAAGTGTATGTACAAGTCACTGGACATGTGTACTAATAAAGACCTAACCCAGGAAGAAGTATACGTACAAGTCACTGGACGTGTGTACTAATAAAGACCTAACCCAGGAAGAAGTGTATGTACCAGTCACTGGACATGTGTACTAATAAAGACCTAACCCAGGAAGAAGTGTATGTACCAGTCACTGGACATGTGTACTAATAAAGACCTAACCCAGGAAGAAGTGTATGTACCAGTCACTGGACATGTGTACTAATAAAGACCTAACCCAGGAAGAAGTATACGTACCAGTCACTGGACATGTGTACTAATAAAGACCTAACCCAGGAAGAAGTATACGTACCAGTCACTGGACATGTGTACTAATAAAGACCTAACCCAGGAAGAAGTATACGTACCAGTCACTGGACATATGTACTAATAAAGACCTAACCCAGGAAGAAGTGTATGTACCAGTCACTGGACGTGTGTACTAATAAAGATCTAACCCAGAAAGAAGTATACGTACCAGTCACTGGACATATGTACTAATAAAGACCTGACCCAGGAATAAGTATATGTACCAGTCACTGGACATGTGCACTAATAAAGATCTAACCCAGGAAGAAGTAAACGTACCAGTCACTGGACATGTGCGCTAATAAAGACATAACCCAGGAAGAAGTATACGTACCAGTCACTGGACATATGTACTAATAAAGACCTAACCCAGGAAGAAGTATACGTACCAGTCACTGGACATGTGTACTAATAAAGACCTAACCCAGGAAGAAGTATACGTACCAGTCACTGGACATGTGTACTAATAAAGACCTAACCCAGGAAGAAGTATACGTACCAGTCACTGGACATGTGTACTAATAAAGACCTGACCCAGGAATAAGTATATGTACCAGTCACTGGACATGTGCACTAATAAAGATCTAACCCAGGAAGAAGTATACGTACCAGTCACTGGACATGTGCGCTAATAAAGACATAACCCAGGAAGAAGTATACGTACCAGTCACTGGACATATGTACTAATAAAGACCTAACCCAGGAAGAAGTATACGTACCAGTCACTGGACATGTGTACTAATAAAGACCTAACCCAGGAAGAAGTATACGTACCAGTCACTGGACATGTGTACTAATAAAGACCTAACCCAGGAAGAAGTATACGTACCAGTCACTGGACATGTGTACTAATAAAGATCTAACCCAGGAAGAAGTGTACGTACCAGTCACTGGACATGTGTACTAATAAAGATCTAACCCAGGAAGAAGTATATGTACCAGTCACTGGACATGTGAACTAATAAAGATTTAACCCAGGAAGAAGTGTATGTACCAGTCACTGGACATGTGCACTAATAAAGATCTAACCCAGGAAGAAGTGTATGTACCAGTCACTGGACGTGTGTACTAATAAAGATCTAACCCAGGAAGAAGTATATGTACCAGTCACTGGACATGTGTACTAATAAAGACCTAACCCAGGAAGAAGTGTACGTACCAGTCACTGGACATGTGCACTAATAAAGACCTAACCCAGGAATAAGTATATGTACCAGTCACTGGACATGTGTACTAATAAAGACCTAACCCAGGAAGAAGTATACGTACCAGTCACTGGACATGTGTACTAATAAAGATCTAACCCAGGAAGAAGTGTACGTACCAGTCACTGGACATGTGTACTAATAAAGATCTAACCCAGGAAGAAGTATATGTACCAGTCACTGGATATGTGAACTAATAAAGATTTAACCCAGGAAGAAGTGTATGTACCAGTCACTGGACATGTGCACTAATAAAGATCTAACCCAGGAAGAAGTGTATGTACCAGTCACTGGACGTGTGTACTAATAAAGATCTAACCCAGGAAGAAGTATATGTACCAGTCACTGGACATGTGCACTAATAAAGACCTAACCCAGGAAGAAGTGTACGTACCAGTCACTGGACATGTGTACTAATAAAGATCTAACCCAGGAAGAAGTATACGTACCAGTCACTGGACGTGTGTACTAATAAAGACCTAACCCAGGAAGAAGTGTATGTACCAGTCACTGGTAGGGTTACCACCCAGCCGGTATTTTACCGGTAGGCCCGGTAAAAAATTGGCTTCTGTCCAAAGTTAAGTCTATGGCCGTAAATGCCATGGCCGGTATTTTTTGGAAGAAAAGGTGGCAACCCTAGTCACTGGACATGTGTACTAATAAAGACCTAACCAAGGAAGAAGTGTATGTACCAGTCACTGGACGTGTGTACTAATAAAGACCTAACCCAGCAAGAAGTATATGTACCAGTCACTGGACATGTGCACTAATAAAGAGCTAACCCAGGAAGAAGTTTACGTACCAGTCACTGGACATGTGCACTAATAAAGATCTAACCCAGGAAGAAGTGTACGTACCAGTCACTGGACGTGTGTACTAATAAAGATCTAACCCAGGAAGAAGTATACGTACCAGTCACTGGACGTGTGTACTAATAAAGACCTAACCCAGGAAGAAGTGTATGTACCAGTCACTGGACGTGTGTACTAATAAAGATCTAACCCAGGAAGAAGTATACGTACCAGTCACTGGACATGTGCACTAATAAAGACCTAACCCAGGAAGAAGTATACGTACCAGTCACTGGACATGTGTACTAATAAAGACCTAACCCAGGAAGAAGTGTATGTACCAGTCACTGGACGTGTGTACTAATAAAGACCTAACCCAGGAAGAAGTATACGTACCAGTCACTGGACGTGTGTACTAATAAAGACCTAACCCAGGAAGAAGTATACGTACCAGTCACTGGACGTGTGTACTAATAAAGACCTAACCCAGGAAGAAGTGTATGTACCAGTCACTGGACATGTGTACTAATAAAGACCTAACCCAGGAAGAAGTATACGTACCAGTCACTGGACATGTGTGCTAATAAAGACCTAACCCAGGAAGAAGTATATGTACCAGTCACTGGACATGTGTACTAATAAAGACCTAACCCAGGAAGAAGTATACGTACCAGTCACTGGACATGTGTACTAATAAAGATCTAACCCAGGAAGAAGTATATGTACCAGTCACTGGACATGTGTACTAATAAAGATCTAACCCAGGAAGAAGTATACGTACCAGTCACTGGACATGTGTACTAATAAAGATCTAACCCAGGAAGAAGTATATGTACCCAGTCACTGGACGTGTGTACTAATAAAGACCTAACCCAGGAAGAAGTGTATGTACCAGTCACTGGACATGTGTACTAATAAAGACCTAACCCAGGAAGAAGTGTACGTACCAGTCACTGGACGTGTGCACTAATAAAGATCTAACCCAGGAAGAAGTATACGTACCAGTCACTGGACATGTGTACTAATAAAGACCTAACCAAGGAAGAAGTATATGTACCAGTCACTGGACGTGTGTACTAATAAAGACCTAACCCAGGAAGAAGTATACGTACCAGTCACTGGACGTGTGTACTAATAAAGACCTAACCCAGGAAGAAGTATACGTACCAGTCACTGGACGTGTGTACTAATAAAGACCTAACCCAGGAATAAGTATACGTACCAGTCACTGGACGTGTGTACTAATAAAGACCTAACCCAGGAAGAAGTGTATGTACCAGTCACTGGACATGTGTACTAATAAAGACCTAACCCAGGAAGAAGTGTATGTACCAGTCACTGGACATGTGTACTAATAAAGACCTAACCCAGGAAGAAGTGTATGTACCAGTCACTGGACGTGTGTACTAATAAAGACCTAACCCAGGAAGAAGTGTATGTACCAGTCACTGGACGTGTGCACTAATAAAGACCTAACCCAGGAAGAAGTATACGTACCAGTCACTGGATGTGTGCACTAATAAAGACCTAACCCAGGAAGAAGTGTATGTACCAGTCACTGGACGTGTGTACTAATAAAGACCTAACCCAGGAAGAAGTGTATGTACCAGTCACTGGACGTGTGTACTAATAAAGACCTAACCCAGGAAGAAGTGTATGTACCAGTCACTGGACGTGTGCACTAATAAAGACCTAACCCAGGAAGAAGTGTATGTACCAGTCACTGGACATGTGTACTAATAAAGACCTAACCCAGGAAGAAGTGTATGTACCAGTCACTGGACGTGTGTACTAATAAAGACCTAACCCAGGAAGAAGTGTATGTACCAGTCACTGGACGTGTGCACTAATAAAGACCTAACCCAGGAAGAAGTATACGTACCAGTCACTGGACGTGTGCACTAATAAAGACCTAACCCAGGAAGAAGTATACGTACCAGTCACTGGATGTGTGCACTAATAAAGACCTAACCCAGGAAGAAGTGTATGTACCAGTCACTGGACGTGTGCACTAATAAAGACCTAACCCAGGAAGAAGTATACGACGTACCAGTCACTGGACGTGTGTACTAATAAAGATCTAACCCAGGAAGAAGTGTATGTACCAGTCACTGGACGTGTGTACTAATAAAGACCTAACCCAGGAAGAAGTGCATGTACCAGTCACTGGACGTGTGTACTAATAAAGACATAACCCAGGAAGAAGTGTACGTACCAGTCACTGGACATGTGTACTAATAAAGACCTAACCCAGGAAGAAGTATATGTACCAGTCATTGGACGTGTGCACTAATAAAGACCTAACCCAGGAAGAAGTGTATGTACCAGTCACTGGACATGTGTACTAATAAAGATCTAACCCAGGAAGAAGTATATGTACCAGTCACTGGACGTGTGCACTAATAAAGACCTAACCCAGTAAGAAGTATACGTACCAGTCACTGGACGTGTGTACTAATAAAGACCTAACCCAGGAAGAATTGTACGTACCAGTCACTGGACGTGTGTACTAATAAAGATCTAACCCAGGAAGAAGTGTATGTACCAGTCACTGGACGTGTGTACTAATAAAGACCTAACCCAGGAAGAAGTATACGTACCAGTCACTGGACGTGTGTACTAATAAAGACCTAACCCAGGAAGAAGTATACGTACCAGTCACTGGATGTGTGCACTAATAAAGACCTAACCCAGGAAGAAGTGTATGTACCAGTCACTGGACGTGTGCACTAATAAAGTTCTAACCCAGGAAGAAGTGTATGTACCAGTCACTGGATGTGTGTACTAATAAAGATCTAACCCAGGAAGAAGTGTATGTAGCAGTCACTGGATGTGTGTACTAATAAAGATCTAACCCAGGAAGAAGTATACATACCAGTCACTGGACGTGTGTACTAATAAAGATCTAACCCAGGAAGAAGTATACGTACCAGTCACTGGACGTGTGTACTAATAAAGACCTAACCCAGGAAGAAGTGTATGTACCAGTCACTGGACGTGTGCACTAATAAAGATCTAACCCAGGAAGAAGTGTATGTACCAGTCACTGGATGTGTGTACTAATAAAGACCTAACCCAGGAAGAAGTATATGTACCAGTCACTGGACATGTGTACTAATAAAGACCTAACCCAGGAAGAAGTATACGTACCAGTCACTGGACGTGTGTACTAATAAAGACCTAACCCAGGAAGAAGTATATGTACCAGTCACTGGACGTGTGTACTAATAAAGACCTAACCCAGGAAGAAGTGTATGTACCAGTCACTGGACATGTGCACTAATAAAGATCTAACCCAGGAAGAAGTATATGTACCAGTCACTGGACATGTGTACTAATAAAGACCTAACCCAGGAAGAAGTATACGTACCAGTCACTGGACATGTGTACTAATAAAGACCTAACCCAGGAAGAAGTATATGTACCAGTCACTGGACATGTGTACTAATAAAGACCTAACCCAGGAAGAAGTATACGTACCAGTCACTGGACGTGTGTACTGGACATGTGCACTAATAAAGATCTAACCCAGGAAGAAGTGTATGTACCAGTCACTGGATGTGTGTACTAATAAAGATCTAACCCAGGAAAGTGTATGTACCAGTCACTGGACATGTGTACTAATAAAGACCTAACCCAGGAAGAAGTATATGTACCAGTCACTGGACGTGTGTACTAATAAAGACCTAACCCAGGAAGAAGTGTATGTACCAGTCACTGGACATGTGCACTAATAAAGATCTAACCCAGGAAGAAGTGTATGTACCAGTCACTGGATGTGTGTACTAATAAAGATCTAACCGAGGAAGTAGTGTATGTACCAGTCACTGGACATGTGTACTAATAAAGATCTAACCCAGGAATAAGTATACGTACCAGTCACTGGACGTGTGCACTAATAAAGACCTAGCCCAGGAAGAAGTATACGTACCAGTCACTGGACGTGTGTACTAATAAAGATCTAACCCAGGAAGAAGTATACGTACCAGTCACTGGACGTGTGTACTAATAAAGATCGAACCCAGGAAGAAGTGTACGTACCAGTCACTGGACATGTGTACTAATAAAGACCTAACCCAGGAAGAAGTGTATGTACCAGTCACTGGACGTGTGTACTAATAAAGACCTAACCCAGGAAGAAGTATACGTACCAGTCACTGGACGTGTGTACTAATAAAGATCTAACCCAGGAAGAAGTGTATGTACCAGTCACTGGACGTGTGTACTAATAAAGATCTAACCCAGGAAGAAGTGTACGTACCAGTCACTGGACATATGCGCTAATAAAGACATAACCCAGGAAGAAGTGTACGTACCAGTCACTGGACATGTGTACTAATAAAGACCTAACCCAGGAAGAAGTGTATGTACCAGTCACTGGACATGTGTACTAATAAATATCTAACCCAGGAAGAAGTGTATGTACCAGTCTCTGGACATGTGTACTAATAAAGACCTAACCCAGGAAGGAGTGTATGTACCAGTCACTGGACGTGTGTACTAATAAAGATCTAACCCAGGAAGAAGTATTCGTACCAGTCACTGGACGTGTGTACTAATAAAGACCTAACCCAGGAAGAAGTGTACGTACCAGTCACTGGACGTGTGTACTAATAAAGACCTAACCCAGGAAGAAGTATACGTACCAGTCACTGGACGTGTGCACTAATAAAGACCTAACCCAGGAAGAAGTATACGTACCAGTCACTGGACGTGTGTACTAATAAAGACCTAACCCAGGAAGAAGTGTATGTACCAGTCACTGGACATGTGTACTAATAAAGACCTAACCCAGGAAGAAGTGTATGTACCAGTCACTGGACGTGTGTACTAATAAAGACCTAACCCAGGAAGAAGTGTATGTACCAGTCACTGGACATGTGTACTAATAAAGACCTAACCCAGGAAGAAGTATACGTACCAGTCACTGGACGTGTGTACTAATAAAGACCTAACCCAGGAAGAAGTATACGTACCAGTCACTGGACATGTTTACTAATAAAGACCTATCCCAGGAAGAAATATACGTACCAGTCACTGGACGTGTGTACTAATAAAGACCTAACCCAGGAAGAAGTATACATACCAGTCACTGGACATGTGTACTAATAAAGATCTAACCCAGGAAGAAGTGTATGTACCAGTCACTGGACATGTGTACTAATAAAGACCTAACCCAGGAAGAAGTGTATGTACCAGTCACTGGACGTGTGTACTAATAAAGATCTAACCCAGGAAGAAGTATACGTACCAGTCACTGGACGTGTGTACTAATAAAGACCTAACCCAGGAAGAAGTGTACGTACCAGTCACTGGACGTGTGTACTAATAAAGACCTAACCCAGGAAGAAGTATACGTACCAGTCACTGGACGTGTGTACTAATAAAGACCTAACCCAGGAAGAAGTGTACGTACCAGTCACTGGACGTGTGCACTAATAAAGATCTAACCCAGGAAGAAGTATACGTACCAGTCACTGGACATGTGTACTAATAAAGACCTAACCCAGGAAGAAGTGTATGTACCAGTCACTGGACGTGTGTACTAAAAAAGACATAACCCAGGAAGAAGTGTATGTACCAGTCACTGGACGTGTGTACTAATAAAGACCTAACCCAGGAAGAAGTGTACGTACCAGTCACTGGACTTGTGTACTAATAAAGACCTAACCCAGGAAGAAGTATACGTACCAGTCACTGGACGTGTGCACTAATAAAGACCTAACCCAGGAAGAAGTGTATGTACCAGTCACTGGACGTGTGTACTAATAAAGACCTAACCCAGGAAGAAGTATATGTACCAGTCACTGGACGTGTGTACTGGACATGTGTACTAATAAAGACCTAACCCAGGAAGAAGTGTATGTACCAGTCACTGGACATGTGTACTAATAAAGACCTAACCCAGGAAGAAGTGTATGTACCAGTCACTGGACGTGTGTACTAATAAAGACCTAACCCAGGAAGAAGTGTATGTACCAGTCACTGGACATGTGTACTAATAAAGACCTAACCCAGGAAGAAGTATACGTACCAGTCACTGGACGTGTGTACTAATAAAGACCTAACCCAGGAAGAAGTATACGTACCAGTCACTGGACATGTGTACTAATAAAGACCTAACCCAGGAAGAAGTATACGTACCAGTCACTGGACGTGTGCACTAATAAAGACCTAACCCAGGAAGAAGTATACGTACCAGTCACTGGACGTGTGTACTAATAAAGATCTAACCCAGGAAGAAGTGTATGTACCAGTCACTGGACATGTGTACTAATAAAGACCTAACCCAGGAAGAAGTGTATGTACCAGTCACTGGACGTGTGTACTAATAAAGACCTAACCCAGGAAGAAGTATACGTACCAGTCACTGGACGTGTGTACTAATAAAGACCTAACCCAGGAAGAAGTGTACGTACCAGTCACTGGACGTGTGTACTAATAAAGACCTAACCCAGGAAGAAGTGTATGTACCAGTCACTGGACGTGTGTACTAATAAAGATCTAACCCAGGAAGAAGTATACGTACCAGTCACTGGACGTGTGTACTAATAAAGACCTAACCCAGGAAGAAGTGTATGTACCAGTCACTAGACGTGTGTACTAATAAAGACCTAACCCAGGAAGAAGTATACGTACCAGTCACTGGACATGTGTACTAATAAAGACCTAACCCAGGAAGAAGTATACGTACCAGTCACTGGACGTGTGTACTAATAAAGACCTAACCCAGGAAGAAGTGTACGTACCAGTCACTGGACGTGTGCACTAATAAAGATCTAACCCAGGAAGAAGTATACGTACCAGTCACTGGACATGTGTACTAATAAAGACCTAACCCAGGAAGAAGTGTATGTACCAGTCACTGGACGTGTGTACTAATAAAGACATAACCCAGGAAGAAGTGTATGTACCAGTCACTGGACGTGTGTACTAATAAAGACCTAACCCAGGAAGAAGTGTACGTACCAGTCACTGGACATGTGTACTAATAAAGACCTAACCCAGGAAGAAGTATACGTACCAGTCACTGGACGTGTGCACTAATAAAGACCTAACCCAGGAAGAAGTGTATGTACCAGTCACTGGACGTGTGTACTAATAAAGACCTAACCCAGGAAGAAGTATATGTACCAGTCACTGGACGTGTGTACTGGACATGTGTACTAATAAAGACCTATTCCAGGAAGAAGTGTATGTACCAGTCACTGGACGTGTGTACTAATAAAGATCTAACCCAGGAAGAAGTGTACGTACCAGTCACTGGACATGTGTACTAATAAAGATCTAACCCAGGAAGAAGTATACGTACCAGTCATTAGATGGTGTCTACAATCCTAATTAATTTCCTATAATGATTATAGGGCAGTCAGTGCTTTTATCTTATATTTATATGTTCCTATCCATGCTGTGGCCTGTCATGGGGTGTCCTATGTATGTGGTATGAGCGTGTCCTATGTGCGTGTATATCTATTCTTTATATGAGTGTGTTCTGTGTGCGTGTGTACATCTGTTCTGTAGGAGTGTGTCCTGTGTGTGTGTACATCTGTTCTGTATGAGTGTGTCCTGTGTGTGTACATCTCTTCTATATGAGTGTGTCCTGTGTATGTGTATATCTGTTCTGTAGGAGTGTGTCCTGTGTGTGTGTACATCTGTTCTATATGAGTGTGTCCTGTGTGTGTGTGTACACATCTGTTCTGTAGGAGTGTGTCCTGTGTGTGTGTACATCTGTTCTGTAGGAGTGTGTCCTATGTGCGTGTATATCTATTCTTTATATGAGTGTGTTCTGTGTGTGTGTGTGTGTACATCTGTTCTGTAGGAGTGTGTCCTGTGTGTGTGTACATCTGTTCTGTAGGAGTGTGTCCTGTGTGTGTATATTTGTTCTGTAGGAGTGTGTCCTGTGTGTGTGTGTGTGTGTGTACATCTGTTCTGTATGAGTGTGTCCTGTGTGTGTGTACATCTGTTCTGTAGGAGTGTGTCCTGTGTGTGTACATCTGTTCTGTAGGAGTGTGTCCTGTGTGTGTGTATACATCTGTTCTATATGAGTGTGTCCTGTGTGTGTACATCTGTTCTATATGAGTGTGTCCTGTGTGTGTGTACACATCTGTTCTGTAGGAATGTGTCCTGTGTGTGTACACATCTGTTCTGTAGGAGTGTGTCCTGTGTGTGTACACATCTGTTCTGTAGGAATGTGTCCTGTGTGTGTGTAAACCTGTTCTGTATGAGTGTGTCCTGTGTGTGTGTGTACACATCTGTTCTGTAGGAATGTGTCCTGTGTGTGTACACATCTGTTCTGTAGGAATGTGTCCTGTGTGTGTGTAAACCTGTTCTGTATGAGTGTGTCCTGTGTGTGTGTACATCTGTTCTATACGAGTGTGTCCTGTGTATGTGTACATCTGTTCTATACGAGTGTGTCCTGTGTGTGTGTACATCTGTTCTGTATGAGTGTGTCCTGTGTGTGTACATCTGTTTTGTAGAAGTGTGTCCTGTGTGTGTGTGTACACATCTGTCCTGTAGCAGTGTGTCCTGTGTGTGTGTGTACACATCTGTTCTGTATGAGTGTATCCTGTGTGTGTGTGTACATCTGTTCTGTATGAGTGTGTCCTGTGTGTGTATACATCTGTTCTGTATGAGTGTGTCCTGTGTGTGTACATCTGTTCTGTATGAGTGTGTCCTGTGTGTGTGTACATCTGTTCTGTATGAGTGTGTCCTGTGTGTGTACATCTGTTCTGTATGAGTGTGTCCTGTGTGTGTATACATCTGTTCTGTATGAGTGTGTCCTGTGTGTGTGTACATCTGTTCTGTATGAGTGTGTCCTGTGTGTGTACATCTGTTCTGTATGAGTGTGTCCTGTGTGTGTGTACATCTGTTCTGTATGAGTGTGTCCTGTGTGTGTGTACATCTGTTCTGTATGAGTGTGTCCTGTGTGTGTACATCTGTTCTGTATGAGTGTGTCCTGTGTGTGTACATCTGTTCTGTATGAGTGTGTCCTGTGTGTTTGTACATCTGTTCTGTATGAGTGTGTCCTGTGTGTGTGTGTACATCTGTTCTGTATGAGTGTGTCCTGTGTGTGTACATCTGTTCTGTATGAGTGTGTCCTGTGTGTGTATACATCTGTTCTGTATGAGTGTGTCCTGTGTGTGTACATCTGTTCTGTATGAGTGTGTCCTGTGTGTGTGTACATCTGTTCTATATGAGTGTGTCCTGTGTGTGTATACATCTGTTCTATATGAGTGTGTCCTGTGTGTGTACATCTGTTCTATATGAGTGTGTCCTGTGTGTGTGTACACATCTGTTCTGTAGGAATGTGTCCTGTGTGTGTACACATCTGTTCTGTAGGAGTGTGTCCTGTGTGTGTACACATCTGTTCTGTAGGAATGTGTCCTGTGTGTGTGTGTAAACCTGTTCTGTATGAGTGTGTCCTGTGTGTGTGTGTACACATCTGTTCTGTAGGAATGTGTCCTGTGTGTGTACACATCTGTTCTGTAGGAATGTGTCCTGTGTGTGTGTAAACCTGTTCTGTATGAGTGTGTCCTGTGTGTGTGTACATCTGTTCTATACGAGTGTGTCCTGTGTATGTGTACATCTGTTCTATACGAGTGTGTCCTGTGTGTGTGTACATCTGTTCTGTATGAGTGTGTCCTGTGTGTGTACATCTGTTTTGTAGAAGTGTGTCCTGTGTGTGTGTACACATCTGTCCTGTAGCAGTGTGTCCTGTGTGTGTGTGTACACATCTGTTCTGTATGAGTGTGTCCTGTGTGTGTGTACATCTGTTCTGTATGAGTGTGTCCTGTGTGTGTATACATCTGTTCTGTATGAGTGTGTCCTGTGTGTGTACATCTGTTCTGTATGAGTGTGTCCTGTGTGTGTGTACATCTGTTCTGTATGAGTGTGTCCTGTGTGTGTACATCTGTTCTGTATGAGTGTGTCCTGTGTGTGTATACATCTGTTCTGTATGAGTGTGTCCTGTGTGTGTGTACATCTGTTCTGTATGAGTGTGTCCTGTGTGTGTACATCTGTTCTGTATGAGTGTGTCCTGTGTGTGTGTACATCTGTTCTGTATGAGTGTGTCCTGTGTGTGTGTACATCTGTTCTGTATGAGTGTGTCCTGTGTGTGTACATCTGTTCTGTATGAGTGTGTCCTGTGTGTGTACATCTGTTCTGTATGAGTGTGTCCTGTGTGTTTGTACATCTGTTCTGTATGAGTGTGTCCTGTGTGTGTGTACATCTGTTCTGTATGAGTGTGTCCTGTGTGTGTACATCTGTTCTGTATGAGTGTGTCCTGTGTGTGTATACATCTGTTCTGTATGAGTGTGTCCTGTGTGTGTACATCTGTTCTGTATGAGTGTGTCCTGTGTGTGTGTACATCTGTTCTATATGAGTGTGTCCTGTGTGTGTACACATCTGTTCTATATGAGTGTGTCCTGTGTGTGTGTGTACATCTGTTCTATATGAGTGTGTCCTGTGTGTGTACATCTGTTCTGTATGAGTGTGTCCTGTTTGTGTACATCTGTTCTGTATGAGTGTGTCCTGTGTGTGTGTGTACATCTGTTCTGTATGAGTGTGTCCTGTGTGTGTGTACATCTGTCCTGTATGAGTGTGTCCTGTGTGTGTACACATCTGTTCTATATGAGTGTGTCCTGTGTGTGTGTACACATCTGTCCTGTATGAGTGTGTCCTGTGTGTGTACACATCTGTTCTATATGAGTGTGTCCTGTGTGTGTGTGTGTACATCTGTTCTATATGAGTGTGTCCTGTGTGTGTGTACATCTGTTCTGTAGGAGTGTGTCCTGTGTGTGTGTACATCTGTTCTGTAGGAGTGTGTCCTGTGTGTGTACATCTGTTCTGTAGTAGTGTGTCCTGTGTGTGTGTGTACATCTGTTCTGTAGGAGTGTGTCCTGTGTGTGTGTGTACATCTGTTCTGTAGGAGTGTGTCCTGTGTGTGTACATCTGTTCTATACGAGTGTGTCCTGTGTGTGTGTACACATCTGTTTTGTAGGAGTGTGTCCTGTGTGTGTGTGTACATCTGTTCTGTATGAGTGTGTCCTGTGTGTGTGTGTACATCTGTTCTGTAGGAGTGTGTCCTGTGTGTGTACATCTGTTCTGTATGAGTGTGTCCTGTGTGTGTACATCTGTTCTGTATGAGTGTGTCCTGTGTGTGTGTGTACATCTGTTCTGTATGAGTGTGTCCTGTGTGTGTGTGTACATCTGTTCTGTATGAGTGTGTCCTGTGTGTGTACATCTGTTCTGTAGTAGTGTGTCCTGTGTGTGTGTGTGTACATCTGTTCTGTAGGAGTGTGTCCTGTGTGTGTACAGCTGTTCTGTATGAGTGTGTCCTGTGTGTGTACAGCTGTTCTGTATGAGTGTGTCCTGTTTGTGTACATCTGTTCTGTAGGAGTGTGTCCTGTGTGTGTACATCTGTTCTGTATGAGTGTGTCCTGTGTGTGTGTACATCTGTTCTGTAGGAGTGTGTCCTGTGTGTGTATATCTGTTCTGTAGGAGTGTGTCCTGTGTGTGTGTATATCTGTTCTGTATGAGTGTGTCCTGTGTGTGTGTACTCATCTGTTCTGTAGGAGTGTGTCCTGTGGGTGTACATCTGTTCTGTATGAGTGTGTCCTGTGTGTGTACATCTGTTCTGTAGGAGTGTGTCCTGTGTGTGTACATCTGTTCTGTAGGCGTGTGTCCTGTGTGTGTGTGTACATCTGTTCTATATGAGTGTGTCCTGTGTGTGTGTGTACATCTGTTCTGTATGATTGTGTCTTGTGTGTGTGTACATCTGTTCTGTAGGAGTGTGTCCTGTGTGTGTGTACATCTGTTCTGTATGAGTGTGTCCTGTGTGTGTGTGTGTACATCTGTTCTGTAGGAGTGTGTCCTGTGTGTGTGTATATCTGTTCTGTATGAGTGTGTCCTGTGTGTGTACATCTGTTCTGTAGGAGTGTGTCCTGTGTGTGTACATCTGTTCTGTATGAGTGTGTCCTGTGTGTGTATACATCTGTTCTGTATGAGTGTGTCCTGTGTGTGTGTGTACATCTGTTCTGTAGGAGTGTATCCTGTGTGTGTGTACATCTGTTCTGTAGGATTGTGTCCTGTGTGTGTGTACACATCTGTTCTGTATGAGTGTGTCCTGTGTGTGTACATCTGTTCTGTATGAGTGTGTCCTGTGTGTGTACATCTGTTCTGTATGAGTGTGTCCTGTGTGTGTACAGCTGTTCTGTATGAGTGTGTCCTGTGTGTGTACATCTGTTCTGTATGAGTGTGTCCTGTGTGTGTACAGCTGTTCTGTAGGAGTGTGTCCTGTGTGTGTGTACATCTGTTCTGTATGAGTGTGTCCTGTGTGTGTACATCTGTTCTGTATGAGTGTGTCCTGTGTGTGTGTACATCTGTTCTGTATGAGTGTGTCCTGTGTGTGTATACATCTGTTCTATATGAGTGTGTCCTGTGTGTGTGTGTACACCTGTTCTGTAGGAGTGTGTCCTGTGTGTGTGTGTGTGTACATCTGTTCTGTAGGAGTGTGTCCTGTGTGTGTACATCTGTTCTGTAGGAGTGTGTCCTGTGTGTGTGTGTACATCTGTTCTGTAGGAGTGTGTCCTGTGTGTTTGTACATATGTTCTGTATGAGTGTGTCCTGTGTGTGTGTGTATATCTGTTCTGTATGAGTCTGTCCTGTGTGTGTACATATGTTCTGTATGAGTGTGTCCTGTGTGTGTATACATCTGTTCTGTATGAGTGTGTCCTGTGTGTGTGTGTACACATCTGTTCTGTAGGAGTGTGTCCTGTGTGTGTGTGTGTGTACATCTCTTCTGTAGGAGTGTGTCCTGTGTGCGTGTACACATCTGTTCTGTAGGAGTGTGTCCTGTGTGTGTGTGTACATCTGTTCTGTAGGAGTGTGTCCTGTGTGTGTACATCTGTTCTGTATGAGTGTGTCCTGTGTGTGTGTACATCTGTTCTGTATGAGTGTGTCCTGTGTGTGTACATCTGTTCTGTATGAGTGTGTCCTGTGTGTGTGTGTGTACATCTGTTCTGTATGAGTGTGTCCTGTGTGTGTGTGTACACATCTGTTCTGTAGGAGTGTGTCCTGTGTGTGTGTGTGTGTACATCTCTTCTGTAGGAGTGTGTCCTGTGTGCGTGTGTACATCTGTTCTGTATGAGTGTGTCCTGTGTGTGTATACATCTGTTCTGTATGAGTGTGTCCATGTATGTGGTATTAGTGTCGTGTGCCCTATGTGTGTGTACATGTATTGTGTGTAAAGTGGGGGTCACTCACTCAGGATGGCTGCGTTGTTGGTCTCCTTCCGGAATCGGAATTTCTTCAGTTTTTCTTGGAGGTTTGGGTCCACGTCACACACTACCAGGGAGTCCGACTGAGGGAAAAGAGGAGCAAGAAGACACTTTGTCACTGGCACATGGGGGCAATAGGTAGGTTTGTCCCAAAAATAGCAGAGGGTTCAGTGCAGGGGTCCTACTGAATAATAAAGATATCCTATAAATATGATTATAGAACTTCTACTAATGAGATGGAAAGATCTTTACCCTGTACATCAAACCAGATCCAGTAATTCAGAACAAACAACCAGGACAATGTCTTGTACAGATATAATATAACCCAATATAAAGGGATGTACAGATATAGTAACCCAATATAAAGGTATGTACAGATATAATAACCCAATATAAAGGGACGTACAGATATAATAACCCAATATAAAGGGACGTACAGATATAATAACCCAATATAAAGTGATGTACAGATATAATATAACCCAATATAAAGGGACGTACAGATATAATAACCCAATATAAAGGGATGTACAGATATAATATAACCCAATATAAAGGGACGTACAGATATAATAACCCCAATATAAAGGGATGTACAGATATAATATAACCCAATATAAAGGGACGTACAGATATAATAACCCCAATATAAAGGGACGTACAGATATAATAACCCAATATAAAGGGATGTACAGATATAATAACCCAATATAAAGTGATGTACAGATATAATAACCCCAATATAAAGGGATGTACAGATATAATAACCCAATATAAAGGGATGTACAGATATAATAACCCAATATAAAGGTATGTACAGATATAATAACCCAATATAAAGGTATGTACAGATATAATAACCCCAATATAAAGGGATGTACAGATATAATAACCCAATATAAAGGGATGTACAGATATAATAACCCAATATAAAGGTATGTACAGATATAATAACCCAATATAAAGGGATGTACAGATATAATAACCCAATATAAAGGTATGTACAGATATAATAACCCAATATAAAGGTATGTACAGATATAATAACCCAATATAAAGGTATGTACAGATATAATAACCCAATATAAAGGGATGTACAGATATAATAACCCAATATAAAGGGATGTACAGATATAATAACCCAATATAAAGGGATGTACAGATATAATAACCCAATATAAAGGGATGTACAGATATAATCCCAATATAAAGGGATGTACAGATATAATAACCCAATATAAAGGGATGTACAGATATAATAACCCCAATATAAAGGTATGTACAGATATAATAACCCCAATATAAAGGGACGTACAGATATAATAACCCCAATATAAAGGTATGTACAGATATAATAACCCAATATAAAGGGATGTACAGATATAATAACCCAATATAAAGGGACGTACAGATATAATAACCCAATATAAAGGTATGTACAGATATAATAACCCCAATATAAAGGGACGTACAGATATAATAACCCAATATAAAGGTATGTACAGATATAATAACCCAATATAAAGTGATGTACAGATATAATAACCCAATATAAAGGTATGTACAGATATAATAACCCAATATAAAGGGATGTACAGATATAATAACCCAATATAAAGGGACGTACAGATATAATAACCCCAATATAAAGGGACGTACAGATATAATAACCCCAATATAAAGGTATGTACAGATATAATAACCCAATATAAAGGGATGTACAGATATAATAACCCAATATAAAGGGATGTACAGATATAATAACCCAATATAAAGGGATGTACAGATATAATAACCCCAATATAAAGGGACGTACAGATATAATAACCCAATATAAAGGTATATACAGATATAATAACCCAATATAAAGGGACGTACAGATATAATAACCCCAATATAAAGGGACGTACAGATATAATAACCCCAATATAAAGGGATGTATAGATATAATAACCCAATATAAAGGGATGTACAGATATAATAACCCCAATATAAAGGGACGTACAGATATAATAACCCAATATAAAGGTATATACAGATATAATAACCCAATATAAAGGGACGTACAGATATAATAACCCCAATATAAAGGGACGTACAGATATAATAACCCCAATATAAAGGGATGTATAGATATAATAACCCCAATATAAAGGGACGTACAGATATAATAACCCCAATATAAAGGGATGTATAGATATAATAACCCAATATAAAGTGATGTACAGATATAATAACCCAATATAAAGGGATGTACAGATATAATAACCCAATATAAAGGGACGTACAGATATAATAACCCAATATAAAGGGATGTACAGATATAATAACCCAATATAAAGTGATGTACAGATATAATAACCCAATATAAAGTGATGTACAGATATAATAACCCCAATATAAAGTGATGTACAGATATAATAACCCCAATATAAAGGGATGTACAGATATAATAACCCAATATAAAGGGATGTACAGATATAATAACCCAATATAAAGGGATGTACAGATATAATAACCCAATATAAAGGGATGTACAGATATAATAACCCAATATAAAGGGATGTACAGATATAATAACCCAATATAAAGGTATGTACAGATATAATAACCCAATATAAAGGGATGTACAGATATAATAACCCAATATAAAGGGATGTACAGATATAATAACCCAATATAAAGGGATGTACAGATATAATAACCCCAATATAAAGGGACGTACAGATATAATAACCCAATATAAAGGTATGTACAGATATAATAACCCAATATAAAGGGATGTACAGATATAATAACCCAATATAAAGGTATGTACAGATATAATAACCCCAATATAAAGGTATGTACAGATATAATAACCCAATATAAAGGTATGTACAGATATAATAACCCAATATAAAGTGATGTACAGATATAATAACCCAATATAAAGGTATGTACAGATATAATAACCCAATATAAAGTGATGTACAGATATAATAACCCAATATAAAGGTATGTACAGATATAATAACCCAATATAAAGTGATGTACAGATATAATAACCCAATATAAAGGTATGTACAGATATAATAACCCAATATAAAGGGATGTACAGATATAATAACCCAATATAAAGGGATGTACAGATATAATAACCCAATATAAAGGGATGTACAGATATAATAACCCAATATAAAGGGACGTACAGATATAATAACCCAATATAAAGTGATGTACAGATATAATAACCCAATATAAAGGCACGTACAGATATAATAACCCCAATATAAAGGGACGTACAGATATAATAACCCAATATAAAGGTATGTACAGATATAATAACCCAATATAAAGTGATGTACAGATATAATAACCCCAATATAAAGGGACGTACAGATATAATAACCCCAATATAAAGGTATGTACAGATATAATAACCCAATATAAAGGGACGTACAGATATAATAACCCAATATAAAGGGATGTACAGATATAATAACCCAATATAAAGGGATGTACAGATATAATAACCCAATATAAAGGTATGTACAGATATAATAACCCAATATAAAGGGACGTACAGATATAATAACCCAATATAAAGGGATGTACAGATATAATAACCCAATATAAAGGTATGTACAGATATAATAACCCCAATATAAAGGGATGTACAGATATAATAACCCCAATATAAAGGGATGTACAGATATAATAACCCCAATATAAAGGTATGTACAGATATAATAACCCCAATATAAAGGGATGTACAGATATAATAACCCAATATAAAGGGACGTACAGATATAATAACCCAATATAAAGGGACGTACAGATATAATAACCCAATATAAAGGGACGTACAGATATAATAACCCAATATAAAGGTATGTACAGATATAATAACCCAATATAAAGGTATGTACAGATATAATAACCCAATATAAAGGTATGTACAGATATAATAACCCAATATAAAGGTATGTACAGATATAATAACCCAATATAAAGGTATGTACAGATATAATAACCCAATATAAAGGTATGTACAGATATAATAACCCAATATAAAGGTATGTACAGATATAATAACCCCAATATAAAGGGATGTACAGATATAATAACCCCAATATAAAGGGATGTACAGATATAATAACCCCAATATAAAGGGATGTACAGATATAATAACCCAATATAAAGGTATGTACAGATATAATAACCCCAATATAAAGGGATGTACGGATATAATAACCCCAATATAAAGGGATGTACAGATATAATAACCCCAATATAAAGGGATGTACAGATATAATAACCCAATATAAAGGGATGTACAGATATAATAACCCAATATAAAGGTATGTACAGATATAATAACCCCAATATAAAGGGACGTACAGATATAATAACCCAATATAAAGGGATGTACAGATATAATAACCCCAATATAAAGGTATGTACAGATATAATAACCCAATATAAAGTGATGTACAGATATAATAACCCAATATAAAGGGATGTACAGATATAATAACCCCAATATAAAGGGATGTACAGATATAATAACCCCAATATAAAGGGACGTACAGATATAATAACCCAATATAAAGGGATGTACAGATATAATAACCCAATATAAAGTGATGTACAGATATAATAACCCAATATAAAGGGATGTACAGATATAATAACCCAATATAAAGGGACGTACAGATATAATAACCCCAATATAAAGTGATGTACAGATATAATAACCCAATATAAAGGGATGTACAGATATAATAACCCAATATAAAGGGATGTACAGATATAATAACCCCAATATAAAGGGATGTACAGATATAATAACCCCAATATAAAGTGATGTACAGATATAATAACCCCAATATAAAGTGATGTATAGATATAATAACCCCAATATAAAGGGATGTACAGATATAATAACCCAATATAAAGTGATGTACAGATATAATAACCCCAATATAAAGTGATGTACAGATATAATAACCCCAATATAAAGGGATGTACAGATATAATAACCCCAATATAAAGGGATGTACAGATATAATAACCCCAATATAAAGGGATGTACAGATATAATAACCCAATATAAAGGGATGTACAGATATAATAACCCAATATAAAGGGACGTACAGATATAATAACCCAATATAAAGGGACGTACAGATATAATAACCCAATATAAAGGGATGTACAGATATAATAACCCAATATAAAGGGATGTACAGATATAATAACCCAATATAAAGGGATGTACAGATATAATAACCCAATATAAAGTGACGTACAGATATAATAACCCCAATATAAAGGGATGTACAGATATAATAACCCAATATAAAGGGATGTACAGATATAATAACCCAATATAAAGGTATGTACAGATATAATAACCCCAATATAAAGGGATGTACAGATATAATAACCCAATATAAAGGGACGTACAGATATAATAACCCAATATAAAGGGACGTACAGATATAATAACCCCAATATAAAGTGATGTACAGATATAATAACCCAATATAAAGGGACGTACAGATATAATAACCCAATATAAAGGGATGTACAGATATAATATAACCCAATATAAAGGTATGTACAGATATAATAACCCCAATATAAAGGTATGTACAGATATAATAACCCAATATAAAGGGATGTACAGATATAATAACCCCAATATAAAGGGACGTACAGATATAATAACCCAATATAAAGGGACGTACAGATATAATAACCCAATATAAAGGGATGTACAGATATAATATAACCCAATATAAAGGTATGTACAGATATAATAACCCCAATATAAAGGTATGTACAGATATAATAACCCAATATAAAGGGACGTACAGATATAATAACCCAATATAAAGGGATGTACAGATATAATATAACCCAATATAAAGGTATATACAGATATAATAACCCCAATATAAAGGGATGTACAGATATAATAACCCCAATATAAAGGTATGTACAGATATAATAACCCCAATATAAAGGGACGTACAGATATAATAACCCCAATATAAAGGTATGTACAGATATAATAACCCAATATAAAGGGATGTACAGATATAATATAACCCAATATAAAGGGATGTACAGATATAATAACCCAATATAAAGGGATGTACAGATATAATAACCCAATATAAAGGTATGTACAGATATAATAACCCAATATAAAGGTATGTACAGATATAATAACCCCAATATAAAGGTATGTACAGATATAATAACCCAATATAAAGGGATGTACAGATATAATAACCCAATATAAAGGTATGTACAGATATAATAACCCAATATAAAGGTATGTACAGATATAATAACCCAATATAAAGGGATGTACAGATATAATAACCCCAATATAAAGGGACGTACAGATATAATAACCCAATATAAAGGGATGTACAGATATAATAACCCCAATATAAAGGTATGTACAGATATAATAACCCCAATATAAAGGGATGTACAGATATAATAACCCCAATATAAAGGGACGTACAGATATAATAACCCAATATAAAGGGATGTACAGATATAATAACCCAATATAAAGGTATGTACAGATATAATAACCCAATATAAAGGGATGTACAGATATAATAACCCAATATAAAGGGATGTACAGATATAATAACCCAATATAAAGTGATGTACAGATATAATAACCCAATATAAAGGCACGTACAGATATAATAACCCAATATAAAGGGATGTACAGATATAATAACCCAATATAAAGTGATGTACAGATATAATAACCCAATATAAAGGGATGTACAGATATAATAACCCCAATATAAAGGTATGTACAGATATAATAACCCCAATATAAAGGTATGTACAGATATAATAACCCCAATATAAAGGTATGTACAGATATAATAACCCAATATAAAGGGACGTACAGATATAATAACCCAATATAAAGTGATGTACAGATATAATAACCCCAATATAAAGGGACGTACAGATATAATAACCCAATATAAAGGGATGTACAGATATAATAACCCAATATAAAGGGACGTACAGATATAATAACCCAATATAAAGTGATGTACAGATATAATAACCCAATATAAAGGGATGTACAGATATAATAACCCAATATAAAGGTATGTACAGATATAATAACCCAATATAAAGGGACGTACAGATATAATAACCCAATATAAAGGGACGTACAGATATAATAACCCAATATAAAGGGATGTACAGATATAATAACCCCAATATAAAGGGATGTACAGATATAATAACCCAATATAAAGGGATGTACAGATATAATAACCCAATATAAAGGGACGTACAGATATAATAACCCAATATAAAGGGATGTACAGATATAATAACCCAATATAAAGGGATGTACAGATATAATAACCCAATATAAAGGGGTGTACAGATATAATAACCCCAATATAAAGGGATGTACAGATATAATAACCCAATATAAAGGGGTGTACAGATATAATAACCCCAATATAAAGGGACATACAGATATAATAACCCAATATAAAGGGACGTACAGATATAATAACCCAATATAAAGTGATGTACAGATATAATAATCCCAATATAAAGGTATGTACAGATATAATAACCCAATATAAAGTGATGTACAGATATAATAACCCAATATAAAGGGATGTACAGATATAATAACCCAATATAAAGGTATGTACAGATATAATAACCCAATATAAAGGGACGTACAGATATAATAACCCAATATAAAGGGACGTACAGATATAATAACCCAATATAAAGGGATGTACAGATATAATAACCCCAATATAAAGGGATGTACAGATATAATAACCCAATATAAAGGGATGTACAGATATAATAACCCAATATAAAGGGACGTACAGATATAATAACCCAATATAAAGGGACGTACAGATATAATAACCCAATATAAAGGGATGTACAGATATAATAACCCAATATAAAGGGATGTACAGATATAATAACCCAATATAAAGGGGTGTACAGATATAATAACCCCAATATAAAGGGATGTACAGATATAATAACCCCAATATAAAGGGATGTACAGATATAATAACCCAATATAAAGGGATGTACAGATATAATAACCCAATATAAAGTGATGTACAGATATAATCCCAATATAAAGGGACGTACAGATATAATAACCCAATATAAAGAGATGTACAGATATAATAACCCAATATAAAGGGATGTACAGATATAATAACCCAATATAAAGAGATGTACAGATATAATAACCCAATATAAAGGGATGTACAGATATAATAACCCAATATAAAGGGATGTACAGATATAATAACCCCAATATAAAGGTATGTACAGATATAATAACCCCAATATAAAGGTATGTACAGATATAATAACCCAATATAAAGGGATGTACAGATATAATAACCCCAATATAAAGGGATGTACAGATATAATAACCCAATATAAAGGTATGTACAGATATAATAACCCCAATATAAAGGTATGTACAGATATAATAACCCAATATAAAGTGATGTACAGATATAATAACCCAATATAAAGGTATGTACAGATATAATAACCCAATATAAAGGGATGTACAGATATAATAACCCAATATAAAGGGATGTACAGATATAATAACCCAATATAAAGGGATGTACAGATATAATAACCCAATATAAAGGGACGTACAGATATAATAACCCCAATATAAAGGTATGTACAGATATAATAACCCAATATAAAGGGATGTACAGATATAATAACCCAATATAAAGGGATGTACAGATATAATAACCCCAATATAAAGGGATGTACAGATATAATAATCCAATATAAAGGTATGTACAGATATAATAACCCAATATAAAGGTATGTACAGATATAATAACCCAATATAAAGGGATGTACAGGTATAATAACCCCAATATAAAGGGACGTACAGATATAATAACCCAATATAAAGTGATGTACAGATATAATAACCCAATATAAAGTGATGTACAGATATAATAACCCAATATAAAGGGACGTACAGATATAATAACCCAATATAAAGTGATGTACAGATATAATAACCCAATATAAAGTGATGTACAGATATAATAACCCAATATAAAGGGACGTACAGATATAATAACCCCAATATAAAGGTATGTACAGATATAATAACCCAATATAAAGGTATGTACAGATATAATAACCCAATATAAAGGGATGTACAGATATAATAACCCCAATATAAAGGGATGTACAGATATAATAACCCCAATATAAAGTGATGTACAGATATAATAACCCAATATAAAGGGATGTATAGATATAATAACCCAATATAAAGGGATGTACAGATATAATAACCCAATATAAAGGGACGTACAGATATAATAACCCAATATAAAGGGATGTACAGATATAATAACCCAATATAAAGGTATGTACAGATATAATAACCCAATATAAAGGTATGTACAGATATAATAACCCCAATATAAAGGGACGTACAGATATAATAACCCAATATAAAGGGATGTACAGATATAATAACCCAATATAAAGTGATGTACAGATATAATAACCCAATATAAAGGGATGTACAGATATAATAACCCAATATAAAGGTATGTACAGATATAATAACCCAATATAAAGGTATGTACAGATATAATAACCCCAATATAAAGGGACGTACAGATATAATAACCCAATATAAAGTGATGTACAGATATAATAACCCAATATAAAGTGATGTACAGATATAATAACCCAATATAAAGGGATGTATAGATATAATAACCCAATATAAAGTGATGTACAGATATAATAACCCAATATAAAGGTATGTACAGATATAATAACCCAATATAAAGGGACGTACAGATATAATAACCCAATATAAAGGTATGTACAGATATAATAACCCAATATAAAGGTATGTACAGATATAATAACCCAATATAAAGTGATGTACAGATATAATAACCCAATATAAAGTGATGTACAGATATAATAACCCAATATAAAGGTATGTACAGATATAATAACCCCAATATAAAGGGATGTACAGATATAATAACCCAATATAAAGGGATGTACAGATATAATAACCCAATATAAAGGTATGTACAGATATAATAACCCCAATATAAAGTGACGTACAGATATAATAACCCAATATAAAGGGACGTACAGATATAATAACCCCAATATAAAGGGATGTACAGATATAATAACCCAATATAAAGGGATGTACAGATATAATAACCCAATATAAAGGTATGTACAGATATAATAACCCAATATAAAGGGATGTACAGATATAATAACCCAATATAAAGGGATGTACAGATATAATAACCCAATATAAAGTGATGTACAGATATAATAACCCAATATAAAGGGACGTACAGATATAATAACCCAATATAAAGGGGTGTACAGATATAATAACCCAATATAAAGGTATATACAGATATAATAACCCAATATAAAGGGACGTACAGATATAATAACCCAATATAAAGGGATGTACAGATATAATAACCCAATATAAAGGTATGTACAGATATAATAACCCAATATAAAGGGATGTACAGATATAATAACCCAATATAAAGGGATGTACAGATATAATAACCCAATATAAAGGGATGTACAGATATAATAACCCAATATAAAGGGATGTACAGATATAATAACCCAATATAAAGGTATGTACAGATATAATAACCCAATATAAAGGTATGTACAGATATAATAACCCCAATATAAAGGTATGTACAGATATAATAACCCAATATAAAGGTATGTACAGATATAATAACCCCAATATAAAGGGATGTACAGATATAATAACCCAATATAAAGGGATGTACAGATATAATAACCCAATATAAAGGTATGTACAGATATAATAACCCAATATAAAGGGATGTACAGATATAATAACCCAATATAAAGTGATGTACAGATATAATAACCCAATATAAAGGGATGTACAGATATAATAACCCAATATAAAGGGATGTACAGATATAATAACCCCAATATAAAGTGACGTACAGATATAATAACCCAATATAAAGGGGTGTACAGATATAATAACCCAATATAAAGGGATGTACAGATATAATAACCCCAATATAAAGGTATGTACAGATATAATAACCCAATATAAAGGGACGTACAGATATAATAACCCAATATAAAGGGACGTACAGATATAATAACCCAATATAAAGGTATGTACAGATATAATAACCCAATATAAAGGGATGTACAGATATAATAACCCCAATATAAAGGTATGTACAGATATAATAACCCAATATAAAGGGACGTACAGATATAATAACCCAATATAAAGGTATGTACAGATATAATAACCCAATATAAAGGTATGTACAGATATAATAACCCCAATATAAAGGGATGTACAGATATAATAACCCAATATAAAGGTATGTACAGATATAATAACCCAATATAAAGGGATGTACAGATATAATAACCCAATATAAAGGGACGTACAGATATAATAACCCAATATAAAGGGACGTACAGATATAATAACCCAATATAAAGGTATGTACAGATATAATAACCCCAATATAAAGGTATGTACAGATATAATAACCCAATATAAAGTGATGTACAGATATAATAACCCCAATATAAAGGGATATACAGATATAATAACCCAATATAAAGGTATGTACAGATATAATAACCCAATATAAAGGTATGTACAGATATAATAACCCAATATAAAGGGATGTACAGATATAATAACCCAATATAAAGGGATGTACAGATATAATAACCCAATATAAAGGGATGTACAGATATAATAACCCAATATAAAGGGACGTACAGATATAATAACCCAATATAAAGTGATGTACAGATATAATAACCCAATATAAAGGGACGTACAGATATAATAACCCAATATAAAGGGATGTACAGATATAATAACCCAATATAAAGGGATGTACAGATAATATAACCCAATATAAAGGGACGTACAGATATAATAACCCAATATAAAGTGATGTACAGATATAATAACCCAATATAAAGGGATGTACAGATATAATAACCCCAATATAAAGGTATATACAGATATAATAACCCCAATATAAAGTGATGTACAGATATAATAACCCCAATATAAAGGTATGTACAGATATAATAACCCCAATATAAAGGGATGTACAGATATAATAACCCAATATAAAGGGATGTACAGATATAATAACCCCAATATAAAGGGACGTACAGATATAATAACCCAATATAAAGTGATGTACAGATATAATAACCCAATATAAAGGGACGTACAGATATAATAACCCAATATAAAGTGATGTACAGATATAATAACCCAATATAAAGGGATGTACAGATATAATAACCCAATATAAAGGGATGTACAGATAATATAACCCAATATAAAGGGACGTACAGATATAATAACCCAATATAAAGTGATGTACAGATATAATAACCCAATATAAAGGGATGTACAGATATAATAACCCCAATATAAAGGTATATACAGATATAATAACCCCAATATAAAGTGATGTACAGATATAATAACCCCAATATAAAGGGACGTACAGATATAATAACCCAATATAAAGGGATGTACAGATATAATAACCCAATATAAAGGTATGTACAGATATAATAACCCCAATATAAAGGGATGTACAGATATAATAACCCAATATAAAGGTATGTACAGATATAATAACCCCAATATAAAGGGATGTACAGATATAATAACCCCAATATAAAGGGACGTACAGATATAATAACCCAATATAAAGTGATGTACAGATATAATAACCCCAATATAAAGGGACGTACAGATATAATAACCCAATATAAAGTGATGTACAGATATAATAACCCAATATAAAGTGATGTACAGATATAATAACCCAATATAAAGGTATGTACAGATATAATAACCCAATATAAAGGGATGTACAGATATAATAACCCCAATATAAAGGGATGTACAGATATAATAACCCCAATATAAAGGGATGTACAGATATAATAACCCAATATAAAGGGACGTACAGATATAATAACCCAATATAAAGTGATATACAGATATAATAACCCAATATAAAGGGACGTACAGATATAATAACCCCAATATAAAGTGATGTACAGATATAATAACCCAATATAAAGGGACGTACAGATATAATAACCCCAATATAAAGTGATGTACAGATATAATAACCCAATATAAAGGGATGTACAGATATAATAACCCAATATAAAGTGATGTACAGATATAATAACCCAATATAAAGGGATGTACAGATATAATAACCCAATATAAAGTGATGTACAGATATAATAACCCAATATAAAGGGACGTACAGATATAATAACCCAATATAAAGGGATGTACAGATATAATAACCCAATATAAAGGTATGTACAGATATAATAACCCAATATAAAGTGATGTACAGATATAATATAACCCAATATAAAGGGGTGTACAGATATAATAACCCAATATAAAGTGATGTACAGATATAATAACCCAATATAAAGGGATGTACAGATATAATATAACCCAATATAAAGGGATGTACAGATATAATAACCCAATATAAAGGGATGTACAGATATAATAACCCAATATAAAGTGATGTACAGATATAATAACCCAATATAAAGGGATGTACAGATATAATAACCCAATATAAAGTGATGTACAGATATAATATAACCCAATATAAAGGTATGTACAGATATAATAACCCAATATAAAGGGACGTACAGATATAATAACCCCAATATAAAGGGATGTACAGATATAATAACCCAATATAAAGTGATGTACAGATATAATATAACCCAATATAAAGGTATGTACAGATATAATAACCCAATATAAAGGGACGTACAGATATAATAACCCAATATAAAGTGATGTACAGATATAATATAACCCAATATAAAGGTATGTACAGATATAATAACCCAATATAAAGGGATGTACAGATATAATAACCCAATATAAAGGGATGTACAGATATAATAACCCAATATAAAGTGATGTACAGATATAATAACCCAATATAAAGTGATGTACAGATATAATAACCCCAATATAAAGGGACGTACAGATATAATAACCCCAATATAAAGGGATGTACAGATATAATAACCCAATATAAAGGGACGTACAGATATAATAACCCAATATAAAGTGATGTACAGATATAATAACCCAATATAAAGGTATGTACAGATATAATAACCCAATATAAAGTGACGTACAGATATAATAACCCCAATATAAAGGGATGTACAGATATAATAACCCAATATAAAGGGATGTACAGATAATATAACCCAATATAAAGGGATGTACAGATATAATAACCCAATATAAAGGGATGTACAGATATAATAACCCAATATAAAGGGATGTACAGATATAATAACCCAATATAAAGGGATGTACAGATATAATAACCCAATATAAAGGTATGTACAGATATAATAACCCAATATAAAGGGATATACAGATATAATAACCCAATATAAAGGGATGTACAGATATAATAACCCCAATATAAAGGGACGTACAGATATAATAACCCAATATAAAGGGATGTACAGATATAATAACCCCAATATAAAGGTATGTACAGATATAATAACCCAATATAAAGGTATGTACAGATATAATAACCCAATATAAAGGGACGTACAGATATAATAACCCAATATAAAGGGATGTACAGATATAATAACCCAATATAAAGGGACGTACAGATATAATAACCCAATATAAAGGGACGTACAGATATAATAACCCAATATAAAGGGATGTATAGATAGAATAACCCCAATATAAAGTGATGTACAGATATAATAACCCAATATAAAGAGATGTACAGATATAATAACCCAATATAAAGGGATGTACAGATATAATAACCCAATATAAAGGGATGTACAGATATAATAACCCAATATAAAGGGACGTACAGATATAATAACCCAATATAAAGGGATGTACAGATATAATAACCCCAATATAAAGGGATGTACAGATATAATAACCCAATATAAAGGGATGTACAGATATAATAACCCCAATATAAAGGGGTGTACAGATATAATAACCCAATATAAAGTGATGTACAGATATAATATAACCCAATATAAAGGTATGTACAGATATAATAACCCAATATAAAGGGATGTACAGATATAATAACCCCAATATAAAGGTATGTACAGATATAATAACCCCAATATAAAGGGATGTACAGATATAATAACCCAATATAAAGGGATGTACAGATATAATAACCCAATATAAAGGTATGTACAGATATAATAACCCAATATAAAGGGACGTACAGATATAATAACCCAATATAAAGGAATGTACAGATATAATAACCCCAATATAAAGGGATGTACAGATATAATAACCCAATATAAAGGGATGTACAGATATAATAACCCAATATAAAGGGACGTACAGATATAATAACCCCAATATAAAGGGATGTACAGATATAATAACCCAATATAAAGGGATGTACAGATATAATAACCCCAATATAAAGGTATGTACAGATATAATAACCCAATATAAAGTGATGTACAGATATAATAACCCAATATAAAGGGACGTACAGATATAATAACCCCAATATAAAGGGACGTACAGATATAATAACCCCAATATAAAGGGATGTACAGATATAATAACCCAATATAAAGGGACGTACAGATATAATAACCCAATATAAAGGGACGTACAGATATAATAACCCCAATATAAAGGGACGTACAGATATAATAACCCCAATATAAAGGGACGTACAGATATAATAACCCCAATATAAAGGGACGTACAGATATAATAACCCCAATATAAAGGGATGTACAGATATAATAACCCAATATAAAGGGACGTACAGATATAATAACCCAATATAAAGGGATGTACAGATATAATAACCCAATATAAAGGGATGTACAGATATAATAACCCCAATATAAAGGGATGTACAGATATAATAACCCAATATAAAGGGACGTACAGATATAATAACCCCAATATAAAGGGATGTACAGATATAATAACCCAATATAAAGGGACGTACAGATATAATAACCCCAATATAAAGGGATGTACAGATATAATAACCCCAATATAAAGGGATGTACAGATATAATAACCCCAATATAAAGGGATGTACAGATATAATAACCCAATATAAAGGAATGTACAGATATAATAACCCAATATAAAGGGATGTACAGATATAATAACCCCAATATAAAGGGATGTACAGATATAATAACCCCAATATAAAGGGATGTACAGATATAATAACCCAATATAAAGGGACGTACAGATATAATAACCCAATATAAAGGGATGTACAGATATAATAACCCAATATAAAGTGATGTACAGATATAATAACCCAATATAAAGGTATGTACAGATATAATAACCCAATATAAAGGTATGTACAGATATAATAACCCCAATATAAAGGGACGTACAGATATAATAACCCAATATAAAGGGATGTACAGATATAATAACCCAATATAAAGTGATGTACAGATATAATAACCCCAATATAAAGGGACGTACAGATATAATAACCCAATATAAAGGGATGTACAGATATAATAACCCAATATAAAGGGATGTACAGATATAATAACCCAATATAAAGTGATGTACAGATATAATAACCTAATATAAAGTGATGTACAGATATAATAACCCAATATAAAGGTATGTACAGATATAATAACCCAATATAAAGGGACGTACAGATATAATAACCCAATATAAAGGGACGTACAGATATAATAACCCAATATAAAGTGATGTACAGATATAATAACCCAATATAAAGTGATGTACAGATATAATAATCCCAATATAAAGTGATGTACAGATATAATAACCTAATATAAAGTGATGTACAGATATAATAACCCAATATAAAGGTATGTACAGATATAATAACCCAATATAAAGGGACGTACAGATATAATAACCCAATATAAAGGGACGTACAGATATAATAACCCAATATAAAGTGATGTACAGATATAATAACCCAATATAAAGGGACGTACAGATATAATAACCCAATATAAAGGGATGTACAGATATAATAACCCAATATAAAGGTATGTACAGATATAATAACCCAATATAAAGGGATGTACAGATATAATAACCCAATATAAAGGGACGTACAGATATAATAACCCAATATAAAGGGATGTACAGATATAATAACCCAATATAAAGGGACGTACAGATATAATAACCCAATATAAAGGGATGTACAGATATAATAACCCAATATAAAGGATGTACAGATATAATAACCCAATATAAAGGGATGTACAGATATAATAACCCAATATAAAGTGATGTACAGATATAATAACCCAATATAAAGGGACGTACAGATATAATAACCCAATATAAAGGGATGTACAGATATAATAACCCAATATAAAGGGATGTACAGATATAATAACCCAATATAAAGGGATGTACAGATATAATAACCCAATATAAAGGTACGTACAGATATAATAACCCCAATATAAAGGGATGTACAGATATAATAACCCAATATAAAGGTATGTACAGATATAATAACCCCAATATAAAGGGACGTACAGATATAATAACCCAATATAAAGGGATGTACAGATATAATAACCCAATATAAAGGGACGTACAGATATAATAACTCAATATAAAGGGATGTACGGATATAATAACCCCAATATAAAGTGATGTACAGATATAATAACCCCAATATAAAGGTATGTACAGATATAATAACCCCAATATAAAGGGACGTACAGATATAATAACCCCAATATAAAGGTATGTACAGATATAATAACCCCAATATAAAGGGACGTACAGATATAATAACCCAATATAAAGGGATGTACAGATATAATAACCCAATATAAAGGGATGTACAGATATAATAACCCAATATAAAGGGATGTACAGATATAATAACCCCAATATAAAGGGATGTACAGATATAATATAACCCAATATAAAGGTATGTACAGATATAATAACCCAATATAAAGGTATGTACAGATATAATAACCCCAATATAAAGGGATGTACAGATATAATAACCCCAATATAAAGGGATATACAGATATAATAACCCAATATAAAGGGATGTACAGATATAATATAACCCAATATAAAGGGATGTACAGATATAATAACCCCAATATAAAGTGATGTACAGATATAATAACCCCAATATAAAGGGATGTACAGATATAATAACCCAATATAAAGGTATGTACAGATATAATAACCCCAATATAAAGTGATGTACAGATATAATAACCCCAATATAAAGGGACGTACAGATATAATAACCCAATATAAAGGTATGTACAGATATAATAACCCCAATATAAAGTGATGTACAGATATAATAACCCAATATAAAGGGATGTACAGATATAATAACCCAATATAAAGGTATGTACAGATATAATAACCCAATATAAAGGGACGTACAGATATAATAACCCAATATAAAGGGACGTACAGATATAATAACCCAATATAAAGGGATGTACAGATATAATAACCCAATATAAAGGGATGTACAGATATAATAACCCCAATTAAAGGGATGTACAGATATAATATAACCCAATATAAAGGGATGTACAGATATAATATAACCCAATATAAAGGGATGTACAGATATAATAACCCAATATAAAGGGATGTACAGATATAATAACCCAATATAAAGGGACGTACAGATATAATAACCCAATATAAAGGGATGTACAGATATAATAACCCCAATTAAAGGGATGTACAGATATAATAACCCAATATAAAGGGATGTACAGATATAATAACCCAATATAAAGGGACGTACAGATATAATAACCCCAATATAAAGGTATGTACAGATATAATATAACCCAATTAAAGGGATGTACAGATATAATAACCCAATATAAAGGGATGTACAGATATAATAACCCCAATATAAAGGGATGTACAGATATAATAACCCCAATATAAAGGTACGTACAGATATAATATAACCCAATATAAAGGGATGTACAGATATAATAACCCAATATAAAGGTATGTACAGATATAATATAACCCAATATAAAGGGACGTACAGATATAATAACCCAATATAAAGTGATGTACAGATATAATAACCCAATATAAAGGGATGTACAGATATAATAACCCAATATAAAGTGATGTACAGATATAATAACCCCAATATAAAGGGATGTACAGATATAATAACCCCAATATAAAGGTATGTACAGATATAATAACCCAATATAAAGGGATGTACAGATATAATAACCCAATATAAAGGTATGTACAGATATAATAACCCAATATAAAGGTATGTACAGATATAATAACCCCAATATAAAGGGATATACAGATATAATAACCCAATATAAAGGGATGTACAGATATAATATAACCCAATATAAAGGGATGTACAGATATAATAACCCCAATATAAAGGTATGTACAGATATAATATAACCCAATATAAAGGGATGTACAGATATAATAACCCAATATAAAGGTACGTACAGATATAATATAACCCAATATAAAGGGATGTACAGATATAATAACCCAATATAAAGTGATGTACAGATATAATAACCCAATATAAAGGGATGTACAGATATAATATAACCCAATATAAAGGGACGTACAGATATAATAACCCAATATAAAGGGACGTACAGATATAATAACCCAATATAAAGGGATGTACAGATATAATAACCCAATATAAAGTGATGTACAGATATAATAACCCCAATATAAAGGTATGTACAGATATAATAACCCCAATATAAAGGGATGTACAGATATAATCCCAATATAAAGGGATGTACAGATATAATAACCCAATATAAAGGTATGTACAGATATAATAACCCAATATAAAGGGATGTACAGATATAATAATCCAATATAAAGGTATGTACAGATATAATAACCCAATATAAAGGTATGTACAGATATAATAACCCAATATAAAGGGATGTACAGATATAATAACCCAATATAAAGGTATGTACAGATATAATAACCCAATATAAAGTGATGTACAGATATAATAACCCAATATAAAGGGATGTACAGATATAATAACCCAATATAAAGGGATGTACAGATATAATAACCCCAATATAAAGGTATGTACAGATATAATAACCCAATATAAAGGTATGTACAGATATAATAACCCAATATAAAGGTATGTACAGATATAATAACCCAATATAAAGGGATGTACAGATATAATAACCCAATATAAAGGTATATACAGATATAATAACCCAATATAAAGGGATGTACAGATATAATAACCCAATATAAAGGGATGTACAGATATAATAACCCAATATAAAGGGATGTACAGATATAATAACCCCAATATAAAGGGACGTACAGATATAATAACCCAATATAAAGGGACGTACAGATATAATAACCCAATATAAAGGTATGTACAGATATAATAACCCAATATAAAGGGATGTACAGATATAATCCCAATATAAAGGGATGTACAGATATAATAACCCAATATAAAGGGACGTACAGATATAATAACCCAATATAAAGGGACGTACAGATATAATAACCCAATATAAAGTGATGTACAGATATAATAACCCAATATAAAGGGATGTACAGATATAATAACCCAATATAAAGGTATGTACAGATATAATAACCCAATATAAAGGGACGTACAGATATAATAACCCAATATAAAGGTATGTACAGATATAATAACCCAATATAAAGGTACGTACAGATATAATAACCCAATATAAAGGGACGTACAGATATAATAACCCAATATAAAGTGATGTACAGATATAATAACCCAATATAAAGGGATGTACAGATATAATAACCCAATATAAAGGGACGTACAGATATAATAACCCAATATAAAGTGATGTACAGATATAATAACCCAATATAAAGGGATGTACAGATATAATAACCCCAATATAAAGGGATGTACAGATATAATAACCCAATATAAAGTGATGTACAGATATAATAACCCAATATAAAGGGATGTACAGATATAATAACCCAATATAAAGGGATGTACAGATATAATAACCCAATATAAAGGTATGTACAGATATAATAACCCAATATAAAGTGATATACAGATATAATAACCCAATATAAAGGGATGTACAGATATAATAACCCAATATAAAGTGATATACAGATATAATAACCCCAATATAAAGGGATGTACAGATATAATAACCCAATATAAAGTGATATACAGATATAATAACCCAATATAAAGTGACGTACAGATATAATAACCCAATGTAAAGGGACGTACAGATATAATAACCCAATATAAAGGTATATACAGATATAATAACCCAATATAAAGTGATATACAGATATAATAACCCAATATAAAGTGATATACAGATATAATAACCCAATATAAAGGGATGTACAGATATAATAACCCAATATAAAGTGATATACAGATATAATAACCCAATATAAAGTGACGTACAGATATAATAACCCAATGTAAAGGGGTGTACAGATATAATAACCCAATATAAAGGTATGTACAGATATAATAACCCAATATAAAGGTATGTACAGATATAATAACCCAATATAAAGGGATGTACAGATATAATAACCCAATATAAAGGGATGTACAGATATAATAACCCAATATAAAGTGATATACAGATATAATAACCCAATATAAAGTGACGTACAGATATAATAACCCAATGTAAAGGGACGTACAGATATAATAACCCAATATAAAGGGATGTACAGATATAATAACCCAATATAAAGTGATGTACAGATATAATAACCCAATATAAAGGGATGTACAGATATAATAACCCAATATAAAGGTATGTACAGATATAATAACCCAATATAAAGGGATGTACAGATATAATAACCCAATATAAAGGTATGTACAGATATAATAACCCAATATAAAGGTATGTACAGATATAATAACCCAATATAAAGGGATGTACAGATATAATAACCCCAATATAAAGGGACGTACAGATATAATAACCCAATATAAAGGGATGTACAGATATAATAACCCAATATAAAGGGATGTACAGATATAATAACCCAATATAAAGGGATGTACAGATATAATAACCCAATATAAAGGGATGTACAGATATAATAACCCAATATAAAGGTATGTACAGATATAATAACCCAATATAAAGGGATATACAGATATAATAACCCAATATAAAGGGGTGTACAGATATAATAACCCAATATAAAGGGACGTACAGATATAATAACCCAATATAAAGGGACGTACAGATATAATAACCCAATATAAAGGGATGTACAGATATAATAACCCAATATAAAGGTACGTACAGATATAATAACCCCAATATAAAGGGACGTACAGATATAATATCCCCAATATAAAGGGACGTACAGATATAATAACCCAATATAAAGGGATGTACAGATATAATAACCCCAATATAAAGGGATGTACAGATATAATAACCCAATATAAAGGGACGTACAGATATAATAACCCAATATAAAGGTATGTACAGATATAATAACCCAATATAAAGGTATGTACAGATATAATAACCCCAATATAAAGTGATATACAGATATAATAACCCAATATAAAGGGATGTACAGATATAATAACCCAATATAAAGGTATGTACAGATATAATAACCCAATATAAAGGTATGTACAGATATAATAACCCAATATAAAGGGATGTACAGATATAATAACCCCAATATAAAGGGATGTACAGATATAATAACCCCAATATAAAGGGATGTACAGATATAATAACCCCAATATAAAGGGATGTACAGATATAATAACCCAATATAAAGGGATGTACAGATATAATAACCCAATATAAAGGGATGTACAGATATAATAACCCCAATATAAAGGTATGTACAGATATAATAACCCAATATAAAGGTATGTACAGATATAATAACCCAATATAAAGGGATGTACAGATATAATAACCCAATATAAAGGGATGTACAGATATAATAACCCCAATATAAAGGGATGTACAGATATAATAACCCAATATAAAGGGATGTACAGATATAATAACCCCAATATAAAGGGATGTACAGATATAATAACCCCAATATAAAGGGATGTACAGATATAATAACCTCAATATAAAGGGATATAAAGGGACGTACAGATATAATATAACCCAATATAAAGGGATGTACAGATATAATAACCCCAATATAAAGGGATGTACAGATATAATAACCCCAATATAAAGGGACGTACAGATATAATAACCCAATATAAAGGTATGTACAGATATAATAACCCAATATAAAGGGATGTACAGATATAATAACCCAATATAAAGGGATGTACAGATATAATAACCCAATATAAAGGGATGTACAGATATAATAACCCCAATATAAAGGTATGTACAGATATAATAACCCAATATAAAGGGATGTACAGATATAATAACCCCAATATAAAGGGATGTACAGATATAATAACCCCAATATAAAGGGATGTACAGATATAATAACCTCAATATAAAGGGATATAAAGGGACGTACAGATATAATATAACCCAATATAAAGGGATGTACAGATATAATAACCCCAATATAAAGGGATGTACAGATATAATAACCCAATATAAAGGGATGTACAGATATAATAACCCAATATAAAGGGATGTACAGATATAATAACCCAATATAAAGGTATGTACAGATATAATAACCCAATATAAAGTGATGTACAGATATAATAACCCAATATAAAGGGATGTACAGATATAATAACCCCAATATAAAGGGACGTACAGATATAATAACCCAATATAAAGGGACGTACAGATATAATAACCCAATATAAAGTGATGTACAGATATAATAACCCAATATAAAGGGATGTACAGATATAATAACCCCAATATAAAGGGATGTACAGATATAATAACCTCAATATAAAGGGATATAAAGGGACGTACAGATATAATATAACCCAATATAAAGGGATGTACAGATATAATAACCCCAATATAAAGGGATGTACAGATATAATAACCCAATATAAAGGGATGTACAGATATAATAACCCAATATAAAGGGATGTACAGATATAATAACCCAATATAAAGGTATGTACAGATATAATAACCCAATATAAAGTGATGTACAGATATAATAACCCAATATAAAGGGATGTACAGATATAATAACCCCAATATAAAGGGACGTACAGATATAATAACCCAATATAAAGGGACGTACAGATATAATAACCCAATATAAAGTGATGTACAGATATAATAACCCAATATAAAGGGATGTACAGATATAATAACCCCAATATAAAGGGATGTACAGATATAATAACCTCAATATAAAGGGATGTACAGATATAATAACCCAATATAAAGGGATGTACAGATATAATAACCCCAATATAAAGTGATGTACAGATATAATAACCCAATATAAAGGGATGTACAGATATAATAACCCCAATATAAAGGTATGTACAGATATAATAACCTCAATATAAAGGGACGTACAGATATAATAACCCCAATATAAAGGGATGTACAGATATAATAACCCAATATAAAGTGATGTACAGATATAATAACCCAATATAAAGGTATGTACAGATATAATAACCCAATATAAAGTGATATACAGATATAATAACCCAATATAAAGGGATGTACAGATATAATAACCCAATATAAAGTGATGTACAGATATAATAACCCCAATATAAAGGGATGTACAGATATAATAACCCAATATAAAGGGATGTACAGATATAATAACCCAATATAAAGGGATATACAGATATAATAACCCCAATATAAAGGGATGTACAGATATAATAACCCAATATAAAGTGATGTACAGATATAATAACCCCAATATAAAGGGATGTACAGATATAATAACCCAATATAAAGGGATGTACAGATATAATAACCCAATATAAAGGGATGTACAGATATAATAACCCAATATAAAGGGATGTACAGATATAATAACCCAATATAAAGGGATGTACAGATATAATAACCCAATATAAAGGGATGTACAGATATAATAACCCAATATAAAGGTATGTACAGATATAATAACCCAATATAAAGGTATGTACAGATATAATAACCCCAATATAAAGGGATGTACAGATATAATAACCCAATATAAAGGGACGTACAGATATAATAACCCAATATAAAGGGACGTACAGATATAATAACCCAATATAAAGGGACGTACAGATATAATAACCCAATATAAAGGTATGTACAGATATAATAACCCCAATATAAAGGGATGTACAGATATAATAACCCAATATAAAGGTATGTACAGATATAATAACCCAATATAAAGGGATGTACAGATATAATAACCCAATATAAAGGGATGTACAGATATAATAACCCCAATATAAAGGGATGTACAGATATAATAACCCAATATAAAGGGATGTACAGATATAATAACCCAATATAAAGGGATGTACAGATATAATAACCCCAATATAAAGGTATGTACAGATATAATAACCCAATATAAAGGGATGTACAGATATAATAACCCAATATAAAGGGATGTACAGATATAATAACCCCAATATAAAGGTATGTACAGATATAATAACCCAATATAAAGGGATGTACAGATATAATAACCCCAATATAAAGGGATGTACAGATATAATAACCCAATATAAAGGGATGTACAGATATAATAACCCCAATATAAAGGGACGTACAGATATAATAACCCAATATAAAGGGATGTACAGATATAATAACCCAATATAAAGGTATGTACAGATATAATAACCCCAATATAAAGGTATGTACAGATATAATAACCCAATATAAAGGGATGTACAGATATAATAACCCAATATAAAGGGACGTACAGATATAATAACCCAATATAAAGTGATGTACAGATATAATAACCCAATATAAAGTGATGTACAGATATAATAACCCAATATAAAGGGACGTACAGATATAATAACCCAATATAAAGGGATGTACAGATATAATAACCCCAATATAAAGGGATGTACAGATATAATAACCCAATATAAAGGGACGTACAGATATAATAACCCAATATAAAGGAATGTACAGATATAATAACCCAATATAAAGGGACGTACAGATATAATAACCCAATATAAAGGGATGTACAGATATAATAACCCAATATAAAGGTATGTACAGATATAATAACCCAATATAAAGGGATGTACAGATATAATAACCCAATATAAAGGGACGTACAGATATAATATAACCCAATATAAAGTTATGTACAGATATAATAACCCAATATAAAGTGATGTACAGATATAATAACCCAATATAAAGGGATGTACAGATATAATAACCCAATATAAAGTGATGTACAGATATAATAACCCAATATAAAGTGATGTACAGATATAATAACCCAATATAAAGGTATGTACAGATATAATAACCCAATATAAAGGGACGTACAGATATAATATAACCCAATATAAAGTTATGTACAGATATAATAACCCAATATAAAGTGATGTACAGATATAATAACCCAATATAAAGGGACGTACAGATATAATAACCCAATATAAAGTGATGTACAGATATAATAACCCAATATAAAGTGATGTACAGATATAATAACCCAATATAAAGGTATGTACAGATATAATAACCCAATATAAAGGGATGTACAGATATAATAACCCCAATATAAAGGTATGTACAGATATAATAACCCCAATATAAAGGGATGTACAGATATAATAACCCAATATAAAGGTATGTACAGATATAATAACCCAATATAAAGGGACGTACAGATATAATAACCCAATATAAAGGGATGTACAGATATAATAACCCCAATATAAAGGTATGTACAGATATAATAACCCAATATAAAGGGACATACAGATATAATAACCCCAATATAAAGGGATGTACAGATATAATAACCCAATATAAAGTGATGTACAGATATAATAACCCAATATAAAGTGATGTACAGATATAATAACCCCAATATAAAGGTATGTACAGATATAATAACCCAATATAAAGGGATGTACAGATATAATAACCCAATATAAAGGGACGTACAGATATAATAACCCAATATAAAGGTATGTACAGATATAATAACCCAATATAAAGGGACGTACAGATATAATAACCCAATATAAAGGGATGTACAGATATAATAACCCCAATATAAAGGGATGTATAGATATAATAACCCAATATAAAGGGATGTACAGATATAATAACCCCAATATAAAGGGATGTACAGATATAATAACCCAATATAAAGGGATGTACAGATATAATAACCCAATATAAAGGGATGTACAGATATAATAACCCAATATAAAGGGACGTACAGATATAATAACCCAATATAAAGTGATGTACAGATATAATAACCCCAATATAAAGGGATGTACAGATATAATAACCCAATATAAAGTGATGTACAGATATAATAACCCAATATAAAGGGATGTACAGATATAATAACCCCAATATAAAGGGATGTACAGATATAATAACCCAATATAAAGGGACGTACAGATATAATAACCCAATATAAAGGGACGTACAGATATAATAACCCCAATATAAAGTGATGTACAGATATAATAACCCAATATAAAGTGATGTACAGATATAATAACCCCAATATAAAGGGATGTACAGATATAATAACCCAATATAAAGTGATGTACAGATATAATAACCCAATATAAAGGGATGTACAGATATAATAACCCAATATCAAGGGATGTACAGATATAATAACCCAATATAAAGGTATGTACAGATATAATAACCCCAATATAAAGGTATGTACAGATATAATAACCCCAATATAAAGGGACGTACAGATATAATATAACCCAATATAAAGGGATGTACAGATATAATATAACCCAATATAAAGGGATGTACAGATATAATAACCCAATATAAAGGGATGTACAGATATAATAACCCAATATAAAGGGATGTACAGATATAATAACCCAATATAAAGGGATGTACAGATATAATAACCTAATATAAAGGTATGTACAGATATAATAACCCCAATATAAAGGTATGTACAGATATAATAACCCCAATATAAAGGGACGTACAGATATAATATAACCCAATATAAAGGGATGTACAGATATAATAACCCAATATAAAGGGATGTACAGATATAATAACCCAATATAAAGGGATGTACAGATATAATAACCCCAATATAAAGGGACGTACAGATATAATAACCCCAATATAAAGGTATGTACAGATATAATAACCCAATATAAAGGGATGTACAGATATAATAACCCAATATAAAGGGATGTACAGATATAATAACCCAATATAAAGGTATGTACAGATATAATAACCCAATATAAAGTGATGTACAGATATAATAACCCAATATAAAGGGATGTACAGATATAATAACCCCAATATAAAGGGATGTACAGATATAATAACCCAATATAAAGGGATGTACAGATATAATAACCCCAATATAAAGGGACGTACAGATATAATAACCCAATATAAAGGTATGTACAGATATAATAACCCAATATAAAGGGACGTACAGATATAATAACCCCAATATAAAGGGATGTACAGATATAATAACCCCAATATAAAGGGATGTACAGATATAATAACCCAATATAAAGGGATGTACAGATATAATAACCCAATATAAAGGGACGTACAGATATAATAACCCAATATAAAGTGATGTACAGATATAATAACCCAATATAAAGGGATGTACAGATATAATAACCCAATATAAAGGGATGTACAGATATAATAACCCCAATATAAAGGGATGTACAGATATAATAACCCAATATAAAGTGATGTACAGATATAATAACCCAATATAAAGGGATGTACAGATATAATAACCCCAATATAAAGTGATGTACAGATATAATAACCCAATATAAAGTGATGTACAGATATAATAACCCAATATAAAGGGATGTACAGATATAATAACCCAATATAAAGGGATGTACAGATATAATAACCCCAATATAAAGGGATGTACAGATATAATAACCCAATATAAAGGGATGTACAGATATAATAACCCAATATAAAGGGATGTACAGATATAATAACCCAATATAAAGTGATGTACAGATATAATAACCCAATATAAAGGGATGTACAGATATAATAACCCAATATAAAGGTATGTACAGATATAATAACCCAATATAAAGGGATGTACAGATATAATAACCCCAATATAAAGGGATGTACAGATATAATAACCCAATATAAAGGGATGTACAGATATAATAACCCAATATAAAGGGACGTACAGATATAATAACCCAATATAAAGTGATGTACAGATATAATAACCCAATATAAAGGGATGTACAGATATAATAACCCAATATAAAGTGATGTACAGATATAATAACCCAATATAAAGGGATGTACAGATATAATAACCCAATATAAAGGGATGTACAGATATAATAACCCAATATAAAGGGATGTACAGATATAATAACCCAATATAAAGGGATGTACAGATATAATAACCCAATATAAAGTGATGTACAGATATAATAACCCAATATAAAGGGATATACAGATATAATAACCCAATATAAAGGGATGTACAGATATAATAACCCAATATAAAGTGATGTACAGATATAATAACCCAATATAAAGGGATGTACAGATATAATAACCCAATATAAAGGGATGTACAGATATAATATAACCCAATATAAAGGGATGTACAGATATAATAACCCAATATAAAGGGACGTACAGATATAATAACCCAATATAAAGTGATGTACAGATATAATATAACCCAATATAAAGGGATGTACAGATATAATAACCCAATATAAAGGGATGTACAGATATAATAACCCAATATAAAGGTATGTACAGATATAATAACCCAATATAAAGGGACGTACAGATATAATAACCCAATATAAAGTGATGTACAGATATAATAACCCAATATAAAGGGATGTACAGATATAATAACCCAATATAAAGGGACGTACAGATATAATAACCCAATATAAAGGGATGTACAGATATAATAACCCAATATAAAGGGACGTACAGATATAATAACCCCAATATAAAGTGATGTACAGATATAATAACCCAATATAAAGGGACGTACAGATATAATAACCCCAATATAAAGTGATGTACAGATATAATAACCCAATATAAAGGGACGTACAGATATAATAACCCAATATAAAGGTATGTACAGATATAATAACCCAATATAAAGGGATGTACAGATATAATAACCCAATATAAAGGGATGTACAGATATAATAACCCAATATAAAGGGACGTACAGATATAATAACCCAATATAAAGGTATGTACAGATATAATAACCCAATATAAAGGGACGTACAGATATAATAACCCAATATAAAGGGATGTACAGATATAATAACCCAATATAAAGGGATGTACAGATATAATAACCCAATATAAAGGGACGTACAGATATAATAACCCAATATAAAGGGATGTACAGATATAATAACCCAATATAAAGGTATGTACAGATATAATAACCCCAATATAAAGTGATGTACAGATATAATAACCCAATATAAAGTGATGTACAGATATAATAACCCAATATAAAGGTATGTACAGATATAATAACCCAATATAAAGGGATGTACAGATATAATAACCCCAATATAAAGTGATGTACAGATATAATAACCCAATATAAAGTGATGTACAGATATAATAACCCCAATATAAAGGTATGTACAGATATAATAACCCAATATAAAGGTATGTACAGATATAATAACCCAATATAAAGGGATGTACAGATATAATAACCCAATATAAAGGGATGTACAGATATAATAACCCAATATAAAGGTATGTATAGATATAATAACCCAATATAAAGGGACGTACAGATATAATAACCCAATATAAAGGGATGTACAGATATAATAACCCAATATAAAGGGATGTACAGATATAATAACCCAATATAAAGGGATGTACAGATATAATAACCCAATATAAAGGGATGTACAGATATAATAACCCAATATAAAGGGATGTACAGATATAATAACCCAATATAAAGGGATGTACAGATATAATAACCCAATATAAAGGGATGTACAGATATAATAACCCAATATAAAGGGATATACAGATATAATAACCCAATATAAAGGGATGTACAGATATAATAACCCAATATAAAGTGATGTACAGATATAATAACCCAATATAAAGGGATGTACAGATATAATAACCCAATATAAAGGGATGTACAGATATAATATAACCCAATATAAAGGGATGTACAGATATAATAACCCAATATAAAGGGACGTACAGATATAATAACCCAATATAAAGTGATGTACAGATATAATATAACCCAATATAAAGGGATGTACAGATATAATAACCCAATATAAAGGGATGTACAGATATAATAACCCAATATAAAGGTATGTACAGATATAATAACCCAATATAAAGGGACGTACAGATATAATAACCCAATATAAAGTGATGTACAGATATAATAACCCAATATAAAGGGATGTACAGATATAATAACCCAATATAAAGGGACGTACAGATATAATAACCCAATATAAAGGGATGTACAGATATAATAACCCAATATAAAGGGACGTACAGATATAATAACCCCAATATAAAGTGATGTACAGATATAATAACCCAATATAAAGGGACGTACAGATATAATAACCCCAATATAAAGTGATGTACAGATATAATAACCCAATATAAAGGGACGTACAGATATAATAACCCAATATAAAGGTATGTACAGATATAATAACCCAATATAAAGGGATGTACAGATATAATAACCCAATATAAAGGGATGTACAGATATAATAACCCAATATAAAGGGACGTACAGATATAATAACCCAATATAAAGGTATGTACAGATATAATAACCCAATATAAAGGGACGTACAGATATAATAACCCAATATAAAGGGATGTACAGATATAATAACCCAATATAAAGGGATGTACAGATATAATAACCCAATATAAAGGGACGTACAGATATAATAACCCAATATAAAGGGATGTACAGATATAATAACCCAATATAAAGTGATGTACAGATATAATAACCCCAATATAAAGTGATGTACAGATATAATAACCCAATATAAAGGTATGTACAGATATAATAACCCAATATAAAGGGATGTACAGATATAATAACCCCAATATAAAGTGATGTACAGATATAATAACCCAATATAAAGTGATGTACAGATATAATAACCCCAATATAAAGGTATGTACAGATATAATAACCCAATATAAAGGTATGTACAGATATAATAACCCAATATAAAGGGATGTACAGATATAATAACCCAATATAAAGGGATGTATAGATATAATAACCCAATATAAAGTGACGTACAGATATAATAACCCCAATATAAAGGGATGTACAGATATAATAACCCAATATAAAGTGATGTACAGATATAATAACCCAATATAAAGGGACGTACAGATATAATAACCCAATATAAAGTGATGTACAGATATAATATCCCAATATAAAGGGATATACAGATATAATAACCCCAATATAAAGTGATGTACAGATATAATAACCCAATATAAAGGGATGTACAGATATAATAACCCAATATAAAGGGATGTACAGATATAATAACCCAATATAAAGGGATGTACAGATATAATAACCCCAATATAAAGGGATGTACAGATATAATAACCCAATATAAAGGTACGTACAGATATAATAACCCCAATATAAAGGTATGTACAGATATAATAACCCAATATAAAGTGATGTACAGATATAATAACCCAATATAAAGGGATGTACAGATATAATAACCCAATATAAAGGTATGTACAGATATAATCCCAATATAAAGTGATGTACAGATATAATAACCCCAATATAAAGGGATGTACAGATATAATAACCCAATATAAAGTGATGTACAGATATAATAACCCAATATAAAGGGATGTACAGATATAATAACCCAATATAAAGGGATGTACAGATATAATAACCCCAATATAAAGGGACGTACAGATATAATAACCCCAATATAAAGTGATGTACAGATATAATAACCCAATATAAAGTGATGTACAGATATAATAACCCAATATAAAGGGACATACAGATATAATAACCCCAATATAAAGGGATGTACAGATATAATAACCCAATATAAAGGGACGTACAGATATAATAACCCAATATAAAGGTATGTACAGATATAATAACCCAATATAAAGGGATGTACAGATATAATAACCCAATATAAAGGTATGTACAGATATAATAACCCAATATAAAGGGACGTACAGATATAATAACCCAATATAAAGGGACGTACAGATATAATAACCCCAATATAAAGGGACGTACAGATATAATAACCCAATATAAAGTGATGTACAGATATAATAACCCAATATAAAGGGATGTACAGATATAATAACCCAATATAAAGGGATGTACAGATATAATAACCCAATATAAAGGGATGTACAGATATAATAACCCAATATAAAGGGACGTACAGATATAATAACCCAATATAAAGTGATGTACAGATATAATAACCCAATATAAAGGGATGTACAGATATAATAACCCAATATAAAGGGATGTACAGATATAATAACCCAATATAAAGGTACGTACAGATATAATAACCCAATATAAAGGTATGTACAGATATAATAACCGAATATAAAGGGACGTACAGATATAATAACCCCAATATAAAGGGATGTACAGATATAATAACCCAATATAAAGGGACGTACAGATATAATAACCCCAATATAAAGGGATGTACAGATATAATAACCCCAATATAAAGGGATGTACAGATATAATAACCCCAATATAAAGGGATGTACAGATATAATAACCCAATATAAAGGGATGTACAGATATAATAACCCAATATAAAGGTATGTACAGATATAATAACCCAATATAAAGGTATGTACAGATATAATAACCCAATATAAAGGTATGTACAGATATAATAACCCCAATATAAAGGGACGTACAGATATAATAACCCAATATAAAGGTATGTACAGATATAATAACCCAATATAAAGGGATGTACAGATATAATAACCCAATATAAAGGGACGTACAGATATAATAACCCCAATATAAAGGGATGTACAGATATAATAACCCAATATAAAGGGACGTACAGATATAATAACCCCAATATAAAGGGATGTACAGATATAATAACCCAATATAAAGGGATGTACAGATATAATAACCCAATATAAAGGGATGTACAGATATAATAACCCCAATATAAAGGGACTGTACAGATATAATAACCCCAATATAAAGGTATGTACAGATATAATAACCCAATATAAAGGTATGTACAGATATAATAACCCAATATAAAGGGACGTACAGATATAATAACCCAATATAAAGGTATGTACAGATATAATAACCCAATATAAAGGGATGTACAGATATAATAACCCAATATAAAGGGACGTACAGATATAATAACCCAATATAAAGGGATGTACAGATATAATAACCCAATATAAAGGGATGTACAGATATAATAACCCAATATAAAGGGACTGTACAGATATAATAACCCAATATAAAGTGATGTACAGATATAATAACCCCAATATAAAGGGACGTACAGATATAATAACCCCAATATAAAGGGATGTACAGATATAATAACCCAATATAAAGGGATGTACAGATATAATAACCCAATATAAAGGGATGTACAGATATAATAACCCAATATAAAGGGATGTACAGATATAATAACCCAATATAAAGTGATGTACAGATATAATAACCCAATATAAAGGGATGTACAGATATAATAACCCAATATAAAGGGATGTACAGATATAATAACCCAATATAAAGGGACGTACAGATATAATAACCCAATATAAAGGGATGTACAGATATAATAACCCAATATAAAGTGATATACAGATATAATAACCCAATATAAAGGTATGTACAGATATAATAACCCAATATAAAGGGATGTACAGATATAATAACCCAATATAAAGGTATGTACAGATATAATAACCCAATATAAAGGGACGTACAGATATAATAACCCAATATAAAGGGATGTACAGATATAATAACCCAATATAAAGGGACGTACAGATATAATAACCCAATATAAAGTGATGTACAGATATAATAACCCAATATAAAGGTATGTACAGATATAATAACCCAATATAAAGGGATGTACAGATATAATAACCCAATATAAAGGTATGTACAGATATAATAACCCAATATAAAGGGACGTACAGATATAATAACCCAATATAAAGGTATGTACAGATATAATAACCCAATATAAAGGTACGTACAGATATAATAACCCCAATATAAAGTGATGTACAGATATAATAACCCCAATATAAAGGGATGTACAGATATAATAACCCAATATAAAGGTATGTACAGATATAATAACCCAATATAAAGTGATGTACAGATATAATAACCCAATATAAAGGTATGTACAGATATAATAACCCAATATAAAGGGATGTACAGATATAATAACCCAATATAAAGGGACTGTACAGATATAATAACCCAATATAAAGGTATGTACAGATATAATAACCCAATATAAAGGGATGTACAGATATAATAACCCAATATAAAGGTATGTACAGATATAATAACCCAATATAAAGGGACGTACAGATATAATAACCCAATATAAAGTGATGTACAGATATAATAACCCAATATAAAGGGATGTACAGATATAATAACCCAATATAAAGGGATGTACAGATATAATAACCCAATATAAAGGGATGTACAGATATAATAACCCAATATAAAGGTATGTACAGATATAATAACCCAATATAAAGGGACGTACAGATATAATAACCCAATATAAAGTGATGTACAGATATAATAACCCAATATAAAGGGATGTACAGATATAATAACCCAATATAAAGGGATGTACAGATATAATAACCCAATATAAAGGGATGTACAGATATAATAACCCAATATAAAGGTATGTACAGATATAATAACCCAATATAAAGGTATGTACAGATATAATAACCCAATATAAAGGGATGTACAGATATAATAACCCAATATAAAGGGATGTACAGATATAATAACCCAATATAAAGGGATGTACAGATATAATAACCCAATATAAAGGGATGTACAGATATAATCCCAATATAAAGGGATGTACAGATATAATAACCCAATATAAAGGGATGTACAGATATAATAACCCAATATAAAGGGATGTACAGATATAATAACCCCAATATAAAGGGATGTACAGATATAATAACCCAATATAAAGTGATGTACAGATATAATAACCCAATATAAGGTATGTACAGATATAATAACCCAATATAAAGGGATGTACAGATATAATAACCCAATATAAGGGATGTACAGATATAATAACCCAATATAAAGGGATGTACAGATATAATAACCCAATATAAAGTGATGTACAGATATAATAACCCAATATAAAGGTGATGTACAGATATAATAACCCCAATATAAAGGGATGTATAGATATAATAACCCAATATAAAGGGATGTACAGATATAATAACCCAATATAAAGGTATGTACAGATATAATAACCCAATATAAAGGGACGTACAGATATAATAACCCAATATAAAGGGATGTACAGATATAATAACCCAATATAAAGGGATGTACAGATATAATAACCCAATATAAAGGGATGTACAGATATAATAACCCAATATAAAGGGATGTACAGATATAATAACCCAATATAAAGGGATGTACAGATATAATAACCCCAATATAAAGGGATGTACAGATATAATAACCCAATATAAAGGGACGTACAGATATAATAACCCAATATAAAGGGATGTACAGATATAATAACCCAATATAAAGGGATGTACAGATATAATAACCCAATATAAAGGGACTGTACAGATATAATAACCCAATATAAAGGGATGTACAGATATAATAACCCAATATAAAGGGATGTACAGATATAATAACCCAATATAAAGGGATGTACAGATATAATAACCCAATATAAAGGGATGTACAGATATAATAACCCAATATAAAGGGACGTACAGATATAATAACCCAATATAAAGGGATGTACAGATATAATAACCCAATATAAAGGGATAGTACAGATATAATAACCCAATATAAAGGGATGTACAGATATAATAACCCAATATAAAGGTATGTACAGATATAATAACCCAATATAAAGGGATGTACAGATATAATAACCCAATATAAAGGTATGTACAGATATAATAACCCAATATAAAGGGATGTACAGATATAATAACCCAATATAAAGGGATGTACAGATATAATAACCCCAATATAAAGGGACGTACAGAAATAATAACCCAATATAAAGGATGTACAGATATAATAACCCAATATAAAGGGATGTACAGATATAATAACCCAATATAAAGTGATGTACAGATATAATAACCCAATATAAAGGGACGTACAGATATAATAACCCAATATAAAGGGATGTACAGATATAATAACCCAATATAAAGGGATGTACAGATATAATAACCCAATATAAAGGTATGTACAGATATAATAACCCAATATAAAGGGATGTACAGATATAATAACCCAATATAAAGGGATGTACAGATATAATAACCCAATATAAAGGTATGTACAGATATAATAACCCAATATAAAGGTATGTACAGATATAATAACCCCAATATAAAGGTATGTACAGATATAATAACCCAATATAAAGGGATGTACAGATATAATAACCCAATATAAAGGGATGTACAGATATAATAACCCAATATAAAGGTATAGTACAGATATAATAACCCCAATATAAAGGGATGTACAGATATAATAACCCAATATAAAGGGACGTACAGATATAATAACCCAATATAAAGGGATGTACAGATATAATAACCCAATATAAAGTGATGTACAGATATAATAACCCAATATAAAGGTATGTACAGATATAATAACCCAATATAAAGGGATGTACAGATATAATAACCCAATATAAAGGGATGTACAGATATAATAACCCAATATAAAGGGACGTACAGATATAATAACCCAATATAAAGGGATGTACAGATATAATAACCCAATATAAAGGGACGTACAGATATAATAACCCAATATAAAGGGACGTACAGATATAATAACCCAATATAAAGGGATGTACAGATATAATAACCCAATATAAAGGGATGTACAGATATAATAACCCAATATAAAGGGATGTACAGATATAATAACCCAATATAAAGGTATGTACAGATATAATAACCCAATATAAAGGGACGTACAGATATAATAACCCAATATAAAGGGATGTACAGATATAATAACCCCAATATAAAGGGACGTACAGATATAATAACCCCAATATAAAGGGACGTACAGATATAATAACCCAATATAAAGGTATGTACAGATATAATAACCCCAATATAAAGGGATGTACAGATATAATAACCCAATATAAAGGGATGTACAGATATAATAACCCAATATAAAGGGATGTACAGATATAATAACCCAATATAAAGGTACGTACAGATATAATAACCCAATATAAAGGGATGTACAGATATAATAACCCAATATAAAGGGATGTATAGATATAATAACCCCAATATAAAGGTATGTACAGATATAATATAACCCAATATAAAGGGTATGTACAGATATAATAACCCAATATAAAGGTATGTACAGATATAATAACCCAATATAAAGGGATGTACAGATATAATATCCCCAATATAAAGGGACGTACAGATATAATAACCCAATATAAAGGTATGTACAGATATAATAACCCAATATAAAGGTATGTACAGATATAATAACCCAATATAAAGGGATGTACAGATATAATAACCCCAATATAAAGGGACGTACAGATATAATAACCCAATATAAAGGGACGTACAGATATAATAACCCAATATAAAGGGATGTACAGATATAATAACCCAATATAAAGTGATGTACAGATATAATAACCCAATATAAAGGGACGTACAGATATAATAACCCAATATAAAGGGATGTACAGATATAATAACCCAATATAAAGGGATGTACAGATATAATAACCCAATATAAAGGGATGTACAGATATAATAACCCCAATATAAAGGTATGTACAGATATAATAACCCAATATAAAGGGACGTACAGATATAATAACCCAATATAAAGGGACGTACAGATATAATAACCCAATATAAAGGGATGTACAGATATAATAACCCAATATAAAGGGATATACAGATATAATAACCCAATATAAAGGGATGTACAGATATAATAACCCAATATAAAGTGATGTACAGATATAATAACCCAATATAAAGGGACGTACAGATATAATAACCCAATATAAAGGGATGTACAGATATAATAACCCAATATAAAGGTATGTACAGATATAATAACCCAATATAAAGGGATAGTACAGATATAATAACCCAATATAAAGGGATGTACAGATATAATAACCCAATATAAAGTGATGTACAGATATAATAACCCAATATAAAGGGACGTACAGATATAATAACCCAATATAAAGGGACGTACAGATATAATAACCCAATATAAAGGGACGTACAGATATAATAACCCAATATAAAGGGATGTACAGATATAATAACCCAATATAAAGGGATGTACAGATATAATAACCCAATATAAAGGGACGTACAGATATAATAACCCAATATAAAGGGATTACAGATATAATAACCCAATATAAAGGGATGTACAGATATAATAACCCAATATAAAGTGATGTACAGATATAATAACCCCAATATAAAGGGACGTACAGATATAATAACCCCAATATAAAGTGATGTACAGATATAATAACCCAATATAAAGGGACGTACAGATATAATAACCCCAATATAAAGTGATGTACAGATATAATAACCCAATATAAAGGTATAGTACAGATATAATAACCCAATATAAAGGGATGTACAGATATAATAACCCAATATAAAGTGATGTACAGATATAATATCCCAATATAAAGGGACGTACAGATATAATAACCCAATATAAAGGGATGTACAGATATAATAACCCAATATAAAGGTATGTACAGATATAATAACCCAATATAAAGGGACGTACAGATATAATAACCCAATATAAAGGTATGTACAGATATAATAACCCAATATAAAGTGATGTACAGATATAATAACCCAATATAAAGGGATGTACAGATATAATAACCCAATATAAAGGGATGTACAGATATAATAACCCAATATAAAGGGACGTACAGATATAATAACCCAATATAAAGGGACGTACAGATATAATAACCCAATATAAAGGGATGTACAGATATAATAACCCAATATAAAGGGATGTACAGATATAATAACCCAATATAAAGGGACGTACAGATATAATAACCCAATATAAAGGGACGTACAGATATAATAACCCAATATAAAGGGACGTACAGATATAATAACCCAATATAAAGGGACGTACAGATATAATAACCCAATATAAAGGTATGTACAGATATAATAACCCAATATAAAGGGATGTACAGATATAATAACCCAATATAAAGGGATGTACAGATATAATAACCCAATATAAAGGGATGTACAGATATAATAACCCAATATAAAGGGATGTACAGATATAATAACCCCAATATAAAGGGATGTACAGATATAATAACCCAATATAAAGGGATGTACAGATATAATAACCCAATATAAAGGGATGTACAGATATAATAACCCAATATAAAGGGATGTACAGATATAATAACCCAATATAAAGGTATGTACAGATATAATAACCCAATATAAAGTGATGTACAGATATAATAACCCAATATAAAGGGATGTACAGATATAATAACCCAATATAAAGGGACGTACAGATATAATAACCCCAATATAAAGGGATGTACAGATATAATAACCCAATATAAAGTGATGTACAGATATAATAACCCAATATAAAGGGATGTACAGATATAATAACCCAATATAAAGTGATGTACAGATATAATAACCCAATATAAAGGGATGTACAGATATAATAACCCAATATAAAGGGATGTACAGATATAATAACCCCAATATAAAGGGATGTACAGATATAATATACCCAATATAAAGTGATGTACAGATATAATAACCCCAATATAAAGGGATGTACAGATATAATAACCCAATATAAAGGTATGTACAGATATAATAACCCAATATAAAGTGATGTACAGATATAATAACCCAATATAAAGGGATGTACAGATATAATAACCCAATATAAAGGGATGTACAGATATAATAACCCAATATAAAGGGATGTACAGATATAATAACCCAATATAAAGGGACGTACAGATATAATAACCCAATATAAAGGGATGTACAGATATAATAACCCCAATATAAAGGGATGTACAGATATAATAACCCCAATATAAAGGATGTACAGATATAATAACCCAATATAAAGGGATGTACAGATATAATAACCCAATATAAAGTGATGTACAGATATAATAACCCAATATAAAGGGATGTACAGATATAATAACCCCAATATAAAGGGACGTACAGATATAATAACCCCAATATAAAGGGATGTACAGATATAATAACCCAATATAAAGGATGTACAGATATAATAACCCAATATAAAGGGTGTACAGATATAATAACCCAATATAAAGGGATGTACAGATATAATAACCCAATATAAAGGGACGTACAGATATAATAACCCAATATAAAGGGACGTACAGATATAATAACCCAATATAAAGGGATGTACAGATATAATAACCCCAATATAAAGGGACGTACAGATATAATAACCCAATATAAAGGGATGTACAGATATAATAACCCAATATAAAGGTATGTACAGATATAATAACCCAATATAAAGGGATGTACAGATATAATAACCCAATATAAAGGTATGTACAGATATAATAACCCAATATAAAGGGATGTACAGATATAATAACCCAATATAAAGGGATGTACAGATATAATAACCCCAATATAAAGGGATGTACAGATATAATAACCCAATATAAAGGTATGTACAGATATAATAACCCAATATAAAGTGATGTACAGATATAATAACCCAATATAAAGGGATGTACAGATATAATAACCCCAATATAAAGGGACGTACAGATATAATAACCCAATATAAAGGTATGTACAGATATAATAACCCAATATAAAGGGATGTACAGATATAATAACCCAATATAAAGGGATGTACAGATATAATATAACCCAATATAAAGGGATGTACAGATATAATAACCCCAATATAAAGTGACGTACAGATATAATAACCCCAATATAAAGGGATGTACAGATATAATAACCCAATATAAAGGGATGTACAGATATAATAACCCAATATAAAGGGACGTACAGATATAATAACCCCAATATAAAGGGATGTACAGATATAATAACCCAATATAAAGGGACGTACAGATATAATAACCCAATATAAAGGTATGTACAGATATAATAACCCAATATAAAGTGATGTACAGATATAATAACCCAATATAAAGGGATGTACAGATATAATAACCCAATATAAAGGGATGTACAGATATAATAACCCAATATAAAGGGATGTACAGATATAATAACCCAATATAAAGGGATGTACAGATATAATAACCCAATATAAAGGGATGTACAGATATAATAACCCAATATAAAGGGATGTACAGATATAATAACCCAATATAAAGGGATGTACAGATATAATAACCCAATATAAAGGGACGTACAGATATAATAACCCAATATAAAGGGACGTACAGATATAATAACCCCAATATAAAGGGATGTACAGATATAATAACCCAATATAAAGGTATGTACAGATATAATAACCCAATATAAAGGGATGTACAGATATAATAACCCAATATAAAGGGATGTACAGATATAATAACCCAATATAAAGGGATGTACAGATATAATAACCCCAATATAAAGGGATGTACAGATATAATAACCCAATATAAAGTGACGTACAGATATAATAACCCCAATATAAAGGGACGTACAGATATAATAACCCCAATATAAAGTGATGTACAGATATAATAACCCCAATATAAAGGGACGTACAGATATAATAACCCAATATAAAGGGATGTACAGATATAATAACCCAATATAAAGGGACGTACAGATATAATAACCCAATATAAAGGGATGTACAGATATAATAACCCAATATAAAGGGATGTACAGATATAATAACCCAATATAAAGGTATGTACAGATATAATAACCCAATATAAAGGTACGTACAGATATAATAACCCAATATAAAGGTATGTACAGATATAATAACCCAATATAAAGGGATGTACAGATATAATAACCCAATATAAAGGTATGTACAGATATAATAACCCAATATAAAGGTACGTACAGATATAATAACCCAATATAAAGGTATGTACAGATATAATAACCCCAATATAAAGGGATGTACAGATATAATAACCCCAATATAAAGTGATGTACAGATATAATAACCCCAATATAAAAGGACGTACAGATATAATAACCCAATATAAAGGGACGTACAGATATAATAACCCAATATAAAGGGATGTACAGATATAATAACCCAATATAAAGGGACGTACAGATATAATAACCCAATATAAAGGGATGTACAGATATAATAACCCAATATAAAGGTATGTACAGATATAATAACCCCAATATAAAGGGATGTACAGATATAATAACCCCAATATAAAGGGACGTACAGATATAATAACCCAATATAAAGGGACGTACAGATATAATAACCCAATATAAAGGGATGTACAGATATAATAACCCAATATAAAGGTATATACAGATATAATAACCCAATATAAAGTGACGTACAGATATAATAACCCAATATAAAGGAATGTACAGATATAATAACCCCAATATAAAGGGACGTACAGATATAATAACCCCAATATAAAGGGATGTACAGATATAATAACCCAATATAAAGGGATGTACAGATATAATAACCCCAATATAAAGGGAGATACAGATATAATAACCCAATATAAAGGGACGTACAGATATAATAACCCAATATAAAGGGACGTACAGATATAATAACCCAATATAAAGGGATGTACAGATATAATAACCCAATATAAAGTGATGTACAGATATAATAACCCAATATAAAGGGACGTACAGATATAATAACCCAATATAAAGGTATGTACAGATATAATAACCCCAATATAAAGGGATGTACAGATATAATAACCCCAATATAAAGGGATGTACAGATATAATAACCCAATATAAAGGGATGTACAGATATAATAACCCAATATAAAGGGATGTACAGATATAATAACCCAATATAAAGTGATGTACAGATATAATAACCCAATATAAAGGGACGTACAGATATAATAACCCAATATAAAGGGATGTACAGATATAATAACCCAATATAAAGGTATGTACAGATATAATAACCCAATATAAAGGGATGTACAGATATAATAACCCCAATATAAAGGTATGTACAGATATAATAACCCAATATAAAGGTATGTACAGATATAATAACCCAATATAAAGGGATGTACAGATATAATAACCCAATATAAAGGTATGTACAGATATAATAACCCAATATAAAGTGATGTACAGATATAATAACCCAATATAAAGGGGTGTACAGATATAATAACCCCAATATAAAGGGACGTACAGATATAATAACCCAATATAAAGGGACGTACAGATATAATAACCCAATATAAAGTGATGTACAGATATAATAACCCAATATAAAGGTATGTACAGATATAATATAACCCAATATAAAGGGATGTACAGATATAATAACCCAATATAAAGGGATGTACAGATATAATAACCCAATATAAAGGGATGTACAGATATAATAACCCCAATATAAAGGGATGTACAGATATAATAACCCAATATAAAGGTACGTACAGATATAATAACCCAATATAAAGGTATGTACAGATATAATAACCCAATATAAAGGGATGTACAGATATAATAACCCCAATATAAAGGGATGTACAGATATAATAACCCAATATAAAGTGATGTACAGATATAATAACCCAATATAAAGGGACGTACAGATATAATAACCCAATATAAAGTGATGTACAGATATAATAACCCCAATATAAAGGGACGTACAGATATAATAACCCAATATAAAGTGATGTACAGATATAATAACCCAATATAAAGGTATGTACAGATATAATAACCCAATATAAAGTGATGTACAGATATAATAACCCAATATAAAGGGATGTACAGATATAATAACCCAATATAAAGTGACGTACAGATATAATAACCCAATATAAAGGGACGTACAGATATAATAACCCAATATAAAGGGACGTACAGATATAATAACCCAATATAAAGTGATGTACAGATATAATAACCCCAATATAAAGGGACGTACAGATATAATAACCCAATATAAAGTGATGTACAGATATAATAACCCAATATAAAGGGACGTACAGATATAATAACCCAATATAAAGGTATGTACAGATATAATAACCCAATATAAAGGGATGTACAGATATAATAACCCAATATAAAGGGACGTACAGATATAATAACCCAATATAAAGTGATGTACAGATATAATAACCCAATATAAAGGTATGTACAGATATAATAACCCAATATAAAGTGATGTACAGATATAATAACCCAATATAAAGTGATGTACAGATATAATAACCCAATATAAAGGTATGTACAGATATAATAACCCAATATAAAGGTATGTACAGATATAATAACCCAATATAAAGGGATGTACAGATATAATAACCCCAATATAAAGGGATGTACAGATATAATAACCCAATATAAAGGGTCGTACAGATATAATAACCCAATATAAAGGGATGTACAGATATAATAACCCAATATAAAGGGACGTACAGATATAATAACCCCAATATAAAGGGATGTACAGATATAATAACCCCAATATAAAGGGATGTACAGATATAATAACCCAATATAAAGGGACGTACAGATATAATAACCCAATATAAAGTGATATACAGATATAATAACCCAATATAAAGGGACGTACAGATATAATAACCCCAATATAAAGTGATGTACAGATATAATAACCCAATATAAAGGGATGTACAGATATAATAACCCCAATATAAAGGTATGTACAGATATAATAACCCAATATAAAGGGATGTACAGATATAATAACCCAATATAAAGGGATGTACAGATATAATAACCCAATATAAAGGGACGTACAGATATAATAACCCAATATAAAGGGACGTACAGATATAATAACCCAATATAAAGTGATGTACAGATATAATAACCCAATATAAAGGGATGTACAGATATAATAACCCAATATAAAGGTATGTACAGATATAATAACCCAATATAAAGG